>JH153023.1:105925-159555 GCA_000226015.1 Mnemiopsis leidyi
TTAACATCTATTAATTTTGTCTTGATGCTTTTTACTTTTATTGAACAAATTTTTATTTGAAGTTTAGAATTTTTAGAGAGATTAGAGATTAGTTTAGAGATTTTAGGAGATTAGGTGTGATGATGCTGGCATCATAATTCATTATTTATTTATTTTATATTTATTTATTTAATCTAGATAATGACATACATAATCACATGTATTCAAAATAATTCCACAAAAAACTATTGTATTATTATGTTAAGAGGCTGAATAATTAGCACAAATTAAATATTGTACAAATTACTTAAAATCCTGAAAATGATCAAATAAAACAGCCAAATAAAAATTAGATATTATTCATCTGGGTCACCAATATATACAAAAACTGAATAAAAAAGTTTAATAAAGGTAGGTACATAAATTAAAACGAAATAACTAACTGCCCATGCTTTTGCTAAACCCTCTCATGTTAATGCATTACTCTCTAGCTGCAAATGGATTTGCACTAAGATATTTATAATGTCCAGTTTTGGACTTCCCTTCAATTTTTGATAAAACAGCTTTAGACACTTTCCAACAAAACGCACTACTTTCACAGCCAACGTTTTCCATAGTTGTCTTTTTTATAATGTCCTGAATTAATTTTGTAGTCATAAACTGACATAGATAATTTAACTTCAAATGGAAGAATATTCCAAATCATTAAAACTTTTTCTGTGAGCAAATGTTTATGCTGGCGAATTTTGAATAATGCCCAATGGATATACCACAGTGATGATTATCACTAGCGTGATAAATGTTGCTGCTAATCACAATATCAATTTATGTTAGATTTCAATCGATCTTTCTAAGTTCAATTTACTATTACACTTACATGTATCCTAAATCCTTACGATTTTCATCATAATACAAGCAGGATAACACTACTAGAGAATAGTATGGGTAAAAAATGAATCTTCAGGATACTTACTTCGTTACTTCGTACACATAGTTACATGTAAATAACAACTTAGTGTAGGTCCCAGCAACTTATTGAAGGCCCAGGAACTTATTGTAGGTCCCAGCAACTTATTGTAGGTCTTAGCAACTTATTGTAGGTCCCAGCAACTTATTGTAGGTCCCAGCAACTTATTGTAGGTCCCAGCAACTAAGTATAGGTCTTAGCAACTTATTATAGGGCTCAGCAACTGACTATATGGCTTAAATTTTGGGCCCCATTTTTGTCAGTCTCCATGCTCTGAGCCACACTAACCAGTAACCCCAGTTAAATAGACTCAAAGGCAGCGATAAGCAGTTGATCTAAGGGTTCTAATAGAGATTTGATTTTGGGTATTCCTAGCCCATGTTTTTCTCTCTTTGACCTTCATATCCATTTTCCTTCCGTTTATTTAGCCAGTAGTGATGAACCAGGAAAAAACGAGGTCCTCTACATACTCAATAGTCTATACTTCAATAGTTTCTGCAATAGTAGTACAAGCTTTAAATGTACACATTGAAAAATAACAAATGCATAATTGTAGAGAACATTCTTGTCGGCGGACTCTGGCAGATCTGCCACGGATTCCGATCTGCCACTTATGTGCCGCTGAACTCTGGCAGATCTCTGTGGAACTTTGTCTGCCGCGGAACTTGGCGGAACTTTTCCACCGCGGTACTATTCGGCCACGGAACTATTCCGCTGCGGAACTTTGTCCGCTGCAGAACTTTAACCCTAGGGTTAAAGGGTTAAGGGTAGGGGTAGGGTTAGGGTTAGGGTTAGCGTCAGGGTTAGGGTTAGGTTAACCATAGGTGCAAAAAAAGTCTTTTTACCTGTAGGACGATTTCAGAAGTTTCGGTTAGAACTATTTTTCGGTTAGAAACGATTTTTCTATGGCCATCTATTTAGTGACTGAAACATCATTTTCTAACGAAAACATCATTTTCTAACCGAAACGTCCTTTTCTAACAGAAATATCATATCAGTTTTTCCTTTTCTAGACTGAAAAATTAGTTTGAACGGCAAAATAACGTCCAATTCTAGACGAAAGCAATAGTTTTAACCGAAAAAATTGAAAATCGAAAAGATATTGAGTTTGTATTTCGTTGGTCCGAAAAAATTTCGGTTAGAACAATTTTTAATTAAAGTAGGAATCCTACCGCCATACAACTTTTTTGCAGTGGTGAGGTTAACCCTAACCCTAGCCTAACCCTAACCCTAACCCCTTTTCTGCCGAGGAACCCTAACCTTAATCCACCAACAGTGGACTGAGTCCACGGCGGATCTGAGCAGATCCAATCAGCTCCACCGCAGACAAAGCCGCCGGTTTTATTACCCATAATTGCATAAGGTCACTTTCAATTTTGGTTGATCAGTGTAGTTGCAACTCAGCGGCTTATATTGTATTTTTCTTTAAAATTCTTAAAGTCTTTTAATTATTGTAAAGTTTAGTTTGTTCATCTCTCAGCAGGTTTGTAAGCAATTTTTGCGTCAAAACGGCTTATTTCTATACAGGATTTGAAGTCTATGTTTCCACTAGTGAGAACAGGTGTTTGTTTATGTGCCTCGATAGATGATCTGACATATTTATTAACAAACTGAACTTAATACTATCTTATCTTTTTCCTTTAGGTTAGGTGGATGGATACATGGATATGCATCTCTTCTTAATTCCTCTAATTTTCCTTCTGTCAGTATCAACACAAGAACTTGTCAACTACAGGTTAAAATTAGAGGACATTTCAGTCAATTGTCTTGGACTCCTGCAACACAATGCAACGTTCAAAGCAGCATTGTCATCTCTCGGAAATACTAAATTCAATTTAGTGAAGGAGGCATATGCAGTTAATGAAAAGTTGCCTAAGTGCTTGCTGTCTCATAGAGACAGGAGTTTATCATTGGAAGGAGTTGGAGAAATCTCGAAACAAACTATAACAAATTCTATTATGTTCCTTCAATCAGAATTTGATTCTAATTTATCCACTTTCAATTCTGAGAAAGGTTATCTAAAGATGTACGGTACAATTTTTCAACGTCAAAGCTACATAAAAGCTGTTGTAAACTTGTGTCGGGCTCTGAAAGCTGAGCAAACATTAACATGCTATTTTGTGAATGTCATCAAAGATCCGTCCGTTTTAGTGGCAAATCCAAGACCTGTTCCTTGGATTGAAATTCGTACTTTAAGTATGTCGTCTTCTGTTATTATGGAAGATCCTTATCCTAATTTGTGGAAATTTATGAAACAGACAGGAACTGCTGAAGAAACTACGCTGAAGCAAGAAAGCACAAGTCTTGCTCAGTGCATTGAAGACGAATGTTCTGTTAGCCTTGCAAGAGATGAGCTTTTATACAGTCAGGACTTTTGGAAAAAAGAAATACAACCCCACAAACTAGTAAAGAAATCTTATCTTGGTGATACCAGTATTGCAGAATGTCCTGAAGAAGTGCTTCAACTTCTGGGTGGAGCAAGAAACAGTTTATCTTTCTCAGAAATTGTAAGTCTTTAAAGTAGACATCTTGGTACATAAATCATAAATCAAAGCATATTTGCTGTTTATTCTGAGGAGCCTCTCATCCAAAAATTCAGATAGATCTGAATTTTTGGATGAGAGGCACCTCAGAATAAACTACTTATTGGGAACTTACCTTTTTGTATCCAAATTTCCTGAATGCTAATTTCTGCTTTTGAAAATTTGAAGTGTGTAAAATGACATACAAAATAATTTTTAAGGAATTAGTTAAAAGGTCTTTATATATTTAAAAAAATTAATGGTTTCTTTCAGATGTTTATCATCTATACATTGCATCCAGACGAGTGCAGCAGCTGCAGAAATGCGATGCCTGAACTTAAGGAACTTAAAGAAAACATGCGAAAAAACAATTCAAAATTCTACTTTGTAGATTGTGATAAACAGCGCAGCTTGTGTGCTAAACAAAATGTGACCGGATTCCCCACGCTTCTTGCGTACAAAGTACCTTATCAGGCTGATAATGCTGCTTGTCCTAGTAGAAAACCTCAACTATCAGTTGTAATTTATCACGGAGCATATCTGGCATACAATCTGATTGAGTGGTACAATGATGTTAATGACTTGAGTATTCACAGAGGCGAGCCACATGCCTTTCATGAAGGATGTAATGTTCATATTACAATCACCACTACTGAAAGCAGCTCGGATGGTTTACATTTGGACTGCATGATTGCTGTGTGCAAAGAGCTTGCGTTTTCTGAATGTTTCATCATACAAGCAGATGAGACTGCTCTACTCATAAAGTCAGTTGAGTTGTCCCGGCGAGACGGTGTAAGTAGTGTGATCTACGAGGATGGTGTTCCCCTGGAAACCTCCTTCACCAGAACCCAACAACTCCACCGTTACGATGGAGACCACGACTACAACCACCCTGACTGTGAAGACAACCGTGCGGGGTGTATCGACCTACTACAAACCTTCATCATGGACCACAGTAGAGTTCCTGTCACTGAACTATCTCCGATCATCTTCCACTCTCCCTCCAGTTACAAGCCACTGTTTGGTAACCTTCCCGTTCTAGTAGCCCTACTTGAACATGACATCATCATCACAAACTCCGGGTTTATGAAAGTTCTGGAGAGTGTCGGAGTTAGGTTTTACAAGGAAGTCGCTACCAGTTTCGTAGATGTAGATCGGTATCCTGCCTGGGTTCATGGGATGTCTCCTAAATCAGACACACCATTCCCAGAGGACAGTTGGGTGTTTAAATATCCCAGAGTTCTGCTTTTTCGTCTGGACGATCACAGGAGAAGTGCATTTCTTAAAATTGTGGGTGGTGATTTGACTGAAGAAGACGTTGTACAGTTTGTCAATAAATTTCTTGACGATAAGAAAATGGAACCATGCAATGGAATATAGCCGTGATTTTAGCTCTATCAAAAAATTTACCCTATTTTATTTTATAATCTTCACCAATGTTTTGATAACTTTTAAAGAAGTACAAGTGTAGGTTACTATGCTATGTTGTTTCAAATTTGACGTCAATTTACATTTTATGATTGGACATGACCATTAGTGTCATATTTTGCATGTTGTGCATGCTGAATTAATGTGCATGGCTTATTTTACGTTGTTCTAGTTAAGTTTTACATTGTTTTATAACTATTGACTATTTGATATTTTGACATTCTGTAATACTGACATAGATGTACATATTTATTTAAAATCACAACTAACACTTGCATTGCCTATCTATAAATTTCACTGTTAAACGAGAGTGATCACAGATTTTCAAGATTCCATATCACCTTAAACTAATTGTTAGATCCATTCATGAATGTCTCAAAGTCGTAAATGTCAATAATTTACTGATTTACACAGATCTTCACATCTTTTATAGTTTTACCCAATTTGTCACTGTCCCACTCCACACAGTATGCCGATAAAGAGATCCGACTCCAAACCACCCTCCCTGTTAGAAGTTCTCCCCTCCGAAGAGGAACCTCTAGCCTACTCCTCACCCACCAAGTTCCTCTCAGACATAGACGAAAACGATATCGGGAGGTTCAACACGGACATTCCCCGGGAAGAGTTTGTAGTGCTGGAGAACGGGAAAGCGAGCATAGAAGTGCAGGGGGAGTTAGTTGCTTGTCTGATGACGAAGCAGTACGAGAAGGCACGGGATTTGTGTCAGTTGGTGTTGAGGGTGGAACCGGACCATAAGGTGTGTAAGGAGATGTATGGGGTTGTGTGTGAGCGGATAGAACAGTTGGAGGAGCAGAAACTAAACCCGCCCAATCAGTGGGATAGTGATAGCGAAAGTGAAAGCGATTCTGGTGATGATGGATCAGATGGGAGCAGTTCTTCTGATGAGTCTTCGAGTGAAACTGAAAATGATGATGAGGTTATAACACATAAAGTTGGGGACCTTACTATCTCATATCAAACCTGAATGAAACAGAGCAATGTTAGATGTGACAGTTGGTACAAATCTTTTTTATCACATTAAGGGTTGGTCAAACCTCCTATCAGCGCCGAATAGTTGATTATCATCCTGATCGACAAACTATCAACTAATGATTTGCCGTATTTGATAAAATTTCGGGGTTAGTGACGATTCAAAACATTTTGCACGAGTTTTTCTTATTTCATATATGTAATTTGTCAGATTGTATTGTTTTACTTTTATTAACATCACAGTTTTGGATTTCACTGTTTTACGTTGACTAACACTAGAATCAAGTTTCGATTGCATTACAAACTTAACATCTATATCGATAGTAAAGTTCCTGATGGGGTGAAAATACTCATTGTTCTTTAATGTTAACTGATCGAACAATTTAGGAAGGAAAACAGATCAGTAGCAATTCGACCTTTCTTTGAAAATGGTACGTTTAAAATTAGATTGAAAATTTGACTTTTGGTTCTCCTTTAATTTCACATAGTTGATATCTTAGGCGCATGATATATAGTACATATAGTTATTTGTGTTTTTCAGCTGTTGTCCAGAGCAAAGCCAGCGACTGGCCCAGCTACTGTTGAGGAAAAAGAGAAGAAAAAGAAGAAACTTCCCAAGTTGGAAGATTTTGTTGGTGCTAGAGACTACACCGGTGCAGTAACTTTGTTAGAGTTTGAACGAGCAAACAAGAAGAATGACATTCAGACGGCCATGTGGATTGCTTACTGCTATTTTCATTTGGGCGATTATAAACGATGTCTCAAGGTTAGACTTAAGTGGAGGTCTCCGTCTGTCATCTGGTTTCTTTTCTCCGCGGTCATGTGACCGTCTTTAAACCTAATTCAACTGTCACAATCTCACTGTTTCTTGACGTTACCACTAGTTTTTGAAGTCTCCAAATGTAATGTATTGACGTAACCACTAGTTTCTGAAGTCTTGAAATGTAATGTATTGACGTTACCACTAGTTTTTGAAGTCTTGAAATGTAATGTCTTGACGTTACCACTAGTTTTTGAAGTCTTCAAATGTAATGTATTGACGTTACCAAATGTAATGTATTGACGTAACCACTAGTTTTTGAAGTCTTGAAATGTAATGTCTTGACGTTACCGCTAGTTTTTAAAGTTTCCAGATGTAAGTTTATGTGCAGGAATACACAGAAATAACTGAAATGAAGGGAGCTCCACCAGAAGTGTGGGTATATCTGGGCTGCACGATGTTTTTCTTGGGGATGTATAAGGAGGCTGAAGAAGCATGCGGTAAAGGTACGTCAGGTATATATGGAATTTTTTTCTGACTCAGATTAGGAAACATGATCAGTTTAAACTGCTTTGTTAAATTGTACATTTTTAACACAATCAGCAGCTGCTCTTGCTAGTTGAAAGACATAATTATATTATTTGTTCAATGTCCAATCCTTAACAGGTCCTACAAGCAAACTACAAAACAGACTGATGTTCCATTTATCTCACAAGTTTAATGATGAGAAGAAACTCATGAGCTTCCATAAAAACCTCCAGGATATCGTCGAGGATCAAGTAAGAAATTACATGTATTATCTACTCTGTAGTCTACTCTAATGAGCATGTGTTAACCGTCGTCAACTCAATCACCAGGAGAAATCCTTATCTAATCAAACCTCCTTTAGTTAAGTCTGGCATCGATCCACTACCTACGGAGCCATTACCAAGAAGCTATCGACATATACAAGCGAGTCCTGCTTGAAAACAGGTACTGCAACAAATAAAGCGACTTACTTTCGATTACCAATTTGGCCCATGGAACAAATCAAAATGTTAGTTTGCGTAGCGCGCGGAGCGTTATAGGGATAGCGTTATGAGGCAGTGCGCTAAAAGTGTAACCGTTGTCATGGCAACGGGATGTAAAACTAATGTAATTTAACTGTTTACTGGTTCTTTGACTATTAAGCCACTCCCAAACATGCATAAGAATGAGTCACGCATGAGATATAAACATAAATCATATTTTATGACAAAAGAAACAGCCGATTTGACCTTGATATCATCTTTTTTGTAGCTCAAATGGTGGTAGTAAGAAGTGAGTGTCGTTACAGCCGTGAAATTGCATTGAAGCACTTTCTTTTCATGAATTTTCGACTCTTGAGCGTTTAAGACATTTGATTGGTTGTAGAAAAGTAGTAAAATGACAATTGTTTTTATGTACTTCAAACTTTCCAAAGACCCTATTCTTTGTCAGTGCAGATTTTCGAATTACCGATAGATATAAGCACCTTCACAATTCTTAAAGATTCTATATGGGAATGATGAATGAGAATCTAATACAGTCTCTACTGATTATTGACGATAAAGATCCTTTCGATTTTAGCAAAATCATCGCAGGGAATTTCTCGCTCTCAATGTGTACGTGGCTCTCTGCTACTACAAACTGGATTACTACGATGTATCTCAGGTACTCACGTGATTAATTTATTAGAATTCGTCACTAAGAGGACATTCAATCGTGATCAGTCCGTTTATAGAAATCGTCCATTTATTTACCGTCTAAAACGTAGTAGGTAGAACTACAAACAACGTGCAGTTTCTATATCTCTCCCTTATACAGGAAGTCCTTGCTGTATATCTGCAACATTTCCCTGACTCTACCGTTGCTATCAACCTTAAAGCCTGCAACCACTTCCGTCTTTACAATGGTAAAGCAGCAGAAGCAGAACTGAAGAATCTGTCTGACGTTTGTTCGCCGAGTTTCAAGTTCGCTTCAGACCTTATCAAACACAATCTGGTATGGTATTCGCTTTGAGCTCAGCGACTTTCAACATCATTAGTTCACTTCTTTCGATAGTTCACTTGTATCCATGGTCATAGTATACAAAACTAAATAATACTCGAGAAAGTCGAAAACAAAAGCTGTGAATCCTATCATCACTGTCTACTGCTCCTGAAACCGGTTTTATTTCCAGGTGGTATTTAGAGCGGGAGAGTCGGCACTGCAAGTTCTGCCGCCCTTGATAGACGTCATACCTGAAGCTCGACTAAACCTGGTTATTTACTATCTCCGTCAGGATGATATCCAGGAGGCTTACAACCATTTCAAGGATGTGTCACCCACAACACCTCAGGTATGAGTTGAACTTGATTGATTGATATGATGATTGTGGTATTTATCAGGTTTTTTAGAAGAAGACGTGGGCCACATGTCTGAAATTGCATAAAATCAACTTGCTCACTGATTCGGTTACTTCAGTCCATTTTCATTTTCAGGAGTACATATTGAAAGGAGTTGTCAACGCAGCTCTCGGACAAGAGCAAGGTCTCAATGATCACATAAAGATAGCTCAGCAGTATTTCCAGGTAAGCTACTAGCATCGGTTATCGGACCAATTCTTTGTCCAAGGGTAATATCAGTCTGAATTTTCTTTAAAACATATGGCTAAAAACTGAGCCAATAGTTAAAGAAAGCAGAAGGATCATCAAACCACAGTATCTTAATTCTACAATCTGATATGGAGCAACTATAACCCCTGACCTCACCCTCATTGCAGCTCGTAGGAGGTAGTGCGAGTGAGTGTGACACAATTCCCGGGCGTCAATGTATGGCTAGCTGCTTCTTCCTCCTCAAACAATTCGAGGACGTCCTTATCTACCTCAACTCTATAAAGAGTTACTTTTACAACGAGGACCAGTTTAATTACAACTTTGGGCAAGCTAAAGCAGCTACCGGCAATTACAAGGAAGCTGAAGAGGTTTGACTATTCATCTAAGTACATAAGTATTAGTGTTCATGTTAGGCCAGGTAATTGTATTTGATAAAGGACAAAACTTATATTGTCTTCTTGTTATAATGGTTGGATGAAACATTTGAAAATTTTGATTTCTGTACTGTAATGTTTGGATACTGACGACCCCTACTTCCAGATATTTCTGATGATACAGTCGGAGAAGATGAAGGCTGACTACGTGTACTTGGGTTGGCTCGCTAGATGTTACATCATGAACCGGAAACCTAGACTAGCTTGGGAGCTGTATCTTAAACAGGAGACCAGTAGCGAGAGTTTCAGTTTGCTTCAGCTCATCGCCAACGACTGTTATAAGGTGAGGAAACTGTTCAACTCGTTATGCATCTCAACTGAAACAAACTAAAGATACCATCAACCATGTAACACTCCCTTCAAATTAAACGTAGACAATAATGTGGACTTCTATATTTTCAGATGGGCCAGTTTTACTATTCAGCTAAGGCATTTGACGTATTGGAGCGACTAGACCCAAACCCCGAATATTGGGAAGGAAAGAGAGGAGCTTGTATCGGACTATTCCAACAGATCATCGCCGGACATGAACCTAGGTATGTTTCTTATTCAGTAGATCATGGCAGAAATAGCCCCGGATTTTGTTCTTCGTTCGGATGTTCCGAGTTTCTCGGAAACGTGGTACACAGCTATACGATGCAGTTACTATCGTCCATTTGTACTATTTCGAAAATATTTTGGCCTAGATTTCTGTCTCGTCAGCCTAACTTTTCAGGCTATTTTCTTGTTAATCGCTGGTTTGCAGAAATTATATTCAATACGACCATTAGGTTTTCATAACCCTAACATTAAACCTTTAGAGAGACGTTGAGGGAGATACTGGCGATCCTGAGAAACACTGGCAATGCTCAAGTTGAGTATATCATCAGAATAATGAAGAAATGGGCAAAAGATAACAGAGTTTCAGTCACGTGAAAAGACAATATTTCTTGATGAAGGAGCAAAATGTGAATAAAAGATGTGTCGTGTCGCTTTGTGCCTTTTATCGTGCGAAGTATGACAAAGAAAAGATGTGCATCTAGAAAAGAGACTTAGAAATTTTGTTCTTACCAGAAAAGATATGTTGCTGGACAACATTTTGTTCTTCAGAATCATGTGATATTTAAGTCTAATAGTCTAACTCTATATCCATGTACGTGATGCGATATGTGCAGGAGACATTGATTCGCAGGACGAACGATATACCTTTCGTCAGTTAGATTTATTTGTATACTTTGGAGGGTTGCCCGTTTTTATAACACCCAGCCTTTCAACCATTATAGGTAATACAATCTTTTAAAAAGTGTAACTGTAACTTTGTAGTTGCAACTCGGACTTCCTATCAAAGTATTGAGTGCTATCGTATCTATTTGATGTTTAGAAGTTCTTTGTTTTCGTTTAGACCGAAGCCCGTTGAGCGAGTGCACAACTACCGAATTCTGCGATAACTCAACACCCTGTCTTGAAGGAAATTCTAAAAACCATAGAACTTGCAGTGAAATTCCGATATTAAATGCTGAAATGTTAAACGATAAAAATCTAAAATCAATAAAACAAAGTCACAATCCAACATCTACAGTTGAATCTTCAATATTAATGGCCATGATGAAAGTGTCTTTTCTGAGACCTAACGAACAGCCGAATAAAATAGTCCCCACCACAGTTATAACTGAAAACAATAGTTCTGGTGGCACGTACATCAAAATGAATGGATTAATCAGAACGGCGACGGCCGCACCCAATAATTTCAGTCCCCTGAGCAGCCCAAAGGACGTGGCCCTGCTCCGAGCTGCATACAGTTCCAGCACGTACAGATCGACCGTGAAGTCCATGACATTAGTAAAGAGGACGATAAGTCCAGCTTGCGAGAGCATGAGATTGTGGCTGGAACAAATGACCATGCTGACGACCACAACGACCCTCAGGGCTGCTGGAGCACGGTAACTGTTCTTCCGGCCGTATCTCTGAACAGAGATGTAGGCCAGGACCGACCCAAAGACAGAGCAACAGAAGACAGTGACCATCTCGTCGATGGACGTAACTGTGTTGGTTCCCTCTTCCATACAGGGTTTTGGAAATTGTTCGGTCTGACTGCAGGCCCCAGCTGAGTCATAAATAACTGGGAAAGTGAGGTAGAGGGAGGTCGTGATGAGACCCCCGACGAAAAAGAGGAGAATGAGGAGAGAGCCGACGACTTTGCCGCCCTTATAAAACATATCGGAGTAGAGTGCGAAACTCGGCTCAGAATGGACCTCGTCCTCGTTTTCCAGCTCGATAATACTGAATTTGCTCTGGAACTTGCTCGCTCGAATCTTTGAGCTTTGGGAGGGTTCAGGATACAAGATACCCACTATCACCCCCAGAGATAGTATCACCACTGTGCAGTTCGAGATAGCCGGCCAGACGTTAGTGGTGCCGTCAAACGGAGACCGTTTCAGAACGAGCGGGATAACGGTGGTAGCAGCGTTCTGGGCCAGGTAGTGGAGGAGATAGGAGTGTAATCTGTGTTTAGCTGGACAAGTCTCGATCGTGTAGAGCAGGGTGGTGATGTAGAGAGATCCCATCAGCATGGAGGAGAAACCTCGAGCTATGAGGAACTGGAGAGTCTCCGCCGTGATCATGCTCACCAGCTCTGTAGGGAGGGAGGGAGTTAGAGGTATTACGAGGTGGTTTAAGTTGTCGAAGAAAAATGAAACTTAAGGATTAAGGTTAGGGAGAGAGGGCGAATGATAGGGTTTGTGACAGGGAGGATAGATAGGCAATAGGGGATTTAAAATTGAGATTTTTCATAGTGAGAGGGAGAGGCTGGAGGGTGGTTGAGGAAGGAGTTAGCGATAAAGATATACAGCTGCTTGCAGTGAATTTAATTAACGCTAATTAAAGTAGCTGAACACTTTGCATTAATTTAGCTCTGCCTGCATAATTAGTACAACCTAAAATAGCGCAAGGAAGATAAACATTTATTTGCGAGTTATATTTAAAATATTCTATATACTAGGCCTACTAGCTTAATAGTACGTAACTCGTAAGATAAGTATAAATTGTTATCCAAACTAACCTGCGATAATGGCGAGCAGAGTAGACACAATAAAAACAGGTCTCCGTCCTATTTTATCGATAGCGATACCGCCGATGACGGAGCCGATCATGCTAGCAAGTAAATTAGCTGACGGCACCAGGCTACGGTAGATAGTGTCCCAGTCTTCAATACAGCTCAACTTCCTCACCAACAAGGGATAGGACAGGTACTGTAGAGGGAGAAAGAGTTAATAGTTTGGGACATGGACAAAATAGATGAGAGCACTCTAAAATGATAAACACGCGATATTGTGACAACACTAGATGACCAATTTTTTGATCTTGATGGTTTAACAGGGAAATTTTTTCATTGAATAGTACATATTGTGATTGTAGTTTTTAGATTTCTCTGTTTGGTATTATCTTTGTGCCACACTATAGTGCAGTGAAAGGGCGTAAGCACAATAGATTCCAAAATTTGGGCCTAAGATAAAAAATAATCTAAATGGCAATGATTTGATTATAAACATGGTAAGAAAATCCTGTTACTTCTGAGATCAGAGAGAGATAGGTTTATGAATTATCAGAGGATTGCAGATGAAGAAGAGTTGTGTAATTATAAATATTGTAAACCGTTAATATACTAAGTTCGTTAAACTTTCCTTCTGTGTGACCTTTCACATGTTTAGACTCACGTTCAATAGAAAATAGAGGCTGTCGTGGGAGGCAAAACCACCCAAGACCGGTATAGCATGACTCATGAGTCAGTTGTTAGTTAACTAAAGCTTTGTAAGCATTTATTTTAAGTTTCTCCGGAAGTACTTCCCTCATAATTCAGAGTTCAGCTATGCTACTACGAAGCTTGTTACTAATACTAACAGTAAGTATGTGTGTATTCCAGGATATTCTGCGGTCTATTGTCATTCCTAGAAACTTAATATCTTCCACACGAGCAAGTGGCCTAGTACCAAACACTGCCAAATTTTGGAGAAGGGAAGTATTTTGTCTGCGGGGTGATTGAAATTGAGTATGTATTTTGCCTTGCTTACATTTAATTTTATGTGCAAAAAATTCGCTTCAAGGTATTTCTTTACTTTAGTTAAAATTTCATTTGCTTTATCAATTGCTTCTGAATGAGATTTACGGTCTATGAATAAGCTTTGTATCAGATATTGATAAACGATGCTTAATCAGTACAGTTGGATGTGCATTATGAATATGAGGTGATGTCACCATGACATTTCTCTAAACGATATAAAAAATATTTTATCCTCGCATCGCGCCTAATCATGGTTACAACTTACAAGTTTAGTTCTATATCAATATGTTTTGTAGTTTTGGTCAATTGCTTTGACGTTCGGATCATGACGTTTGTTAGCTAGAATACCATCAACGTGCAGTTTGTTTTTGTTTCACAGGCTTTTGCTATTCCTAAGGTTATGGCTTATCGATAAAGTTCCTCTTACTTTCGAGATCTACACTCTCAAGGAAACATTTGTTGTATGCCTCTCTAACGCTTTTGTAATAGGAATCAAACTGATCAATACATTCATCTCTGCAAATAGATGGATTAATTGTTAATTGATTAGCATAACTTGAATTTATGTTCATTAATGCGTTGCAAAATTTCTGCAAGTACCTTATATATGATTTATGACGGTCGAATGTCGATATTTTTCATTGAACAGTGCACCGCGTTTGCCAAACTATTAAGTGTCAACACAATATACAGTGCCAACTTGAGTTTTGACAAAACATAACTTATTTTTAGAAAAAAGTTACAAAATAAGTTAACAAATTTCAAATCAAATCACGATGATTAAACCCTGGGTAGCCCCGTTAGACCCACCTCGAGTCCGGTAACAAAGCCGAGGCTGCAGATTATGAGGATGAGGAGAAGGTAAGCGAAGGCTTGAGCTAGAAAGTGTAGAACTTCTCGGAGGGCGGTTTCCTGTTCTGCTAGTGCCATCGTGTTCTTCTTGTTCATCTGTGTCACGTACTCTGGACTGAAATGTACGGTATGTTAAAAGGGATCAGTTAGTTTCTGTTGTGAGATTGAACGTGGAATAGTGGAGGTCTGGAAGTTAAGTGGAACTAAAAGTGGATGCGTGTACGTGGAATAAGACTTAGAAAGTGGAATTTGACTTAGTAGAGTTCTACTTTAATAAAAGCTTGTTTTGGAGGAAAATATTCTTAAGGCAGTTCTTGAGACGGAGAATAAAATGCTCGATAGCGACTAGGCGAACCGTTTAAACTTTATTATGTTCACGAAAACACAATCAATTTCCTTGCGTATAGAATTGGCTTGATCAGCAATACCTTTGTCTTAAACTGTTGTGACTTGATCCACTATCCATGGGGAACAATTGCATAACTATTTCTAAATCAAACTTGATGAATAGATATCGATAACAACACGTAAAAAATTAAAAACCGAATCGCCTGCAGACCACAAAATGGAATTGATCACTATTTACAACTTAACGGCTCTTATTTCCAACCGATGTATTACTATAGGTACACTAATGATTACGAGCACCTTGTTTCAGTGTTTCTGTACTCTTATAGTATCTCTAGTTCAATATATTTAGTAGTAGTTGTGTTCCTCATCAAAACAATGGTGCTAATTTTAAACTCGTGTAATAGAGTGATATGTAGCTAACGACTATGCAGTGCTTTAATCATATATCTCCGAAAATAGCGTACACACGGTAACCGTTAAGTTTAACGAAGAAAGAACTCAAGAACCAGCGGGACGAACCACGAGAGTGCATGAGGAATAAAACCAGTGGAAATAACAGCGAGGTATCTACTGGAAATATCCTCGTTGAAATGAACGTTCCGCATGGAGAGGAGGTTGGTAATATTTTGTCGGCTTGTAGTTAAGGAACTGCATTACTGCTTTCATTTCCGACAGCCGTCAGATCATCTGCACTTGTCTGCTGAGGGGTCGCGAGACACCATTTCAGACGCCATTTCAGTCTTAGTATATGCGATACTAAAGACTGGATTCTTAGACTCTAGAGTCTAGCCACCAGCGGTCTTACTGCTTTACTGTTACACACAGGGATCTGCACTACTGATTAAGACTTGAGAAATATCTAGAGTTTAGTACTTAAGTCAGATCGGAGTTGGTAATAAATTCTTACTGATACAGCACAAAACTAGCGGCGTGCAGCCACATTGCTCAACTCTAGTTTTACAAGACCACAAACTCCAGGTCACATGTAATTGTATACAGACATCTCATTTACTTACCTAAATCAGAAACTTCAGAAAACTCTGGCCATCTTCCTCTCTTATCAGCTTTTTCAATCTATTCGCACGACAAGTATAACTTCGGAAAGAGCACAGCTGGAAGAACCAAAAATCAGCAACAACAACAAAGTTGCGGCTAGATTTCTGACAATTAAGAAGACGCGGGATATATGTACAAGATAAGGTACATAATATGTACACACCCTCTAGCTTGGCTTCTAGAAGAGTCTGCCCAACTTAGAGCGACCTATTACTCTAAACATTGAATAACAATTTAAACTCCTGCGTTGACTACTGCGGTGTGAGTTGACGCGTACACGACACAGATCCAGCAATTAAACCCTTCAATCACGTCAGCTCAATTACCGTTCTTACACGCTTGCTTTGGATATAATTTGCATAATTCTATGAATACGTGACAAGGAAACAGAGATTGTGGGATGAGTCTTGTTGTAATGTTGAAACTTAATGAGAAGAGTAAATCTAGACCATTTGACTTTGACGATAAATAAATGGTTTGCCTCAGGTCAGGCGGTCTGTCGGCGAAAACATGGGATCTTTTAGAAAGTTTACTGGATTTTAGTAAACTGCTAAGAAGCTCTGGTCGGGAATGTTATGATATGAGTGGGGTAAGGGAGTGTTTTATTGTAACCCATTAGATGAGTAAAGTATGTTGATCCAGTTACCAGGACGATTTCCAGTTAGGACTGCGTGACTACTGACTAAATTTTATATAATGCTTGCATTTTTGTGACATAAATTGGTGAAATCGGTTTCCTTGAGGACTCACGAACAAAATAAATCGAACATTTTCTCTGTCTTTTTCAAATTCAAGTAGTTTTACTTTTACTAAATTTTTGTCAAAAAAAAAGTAGAAACAAGTTACGAAGTTAAACAGTTACGAAGTTAAACTGAACGACAAATTTTTCCGTTAAACTTGAATAACTGAAGGTGAGCGCTTATCGTAAGTTACACAAATCAGACTGCAACTACAGTGAAATAGCTGTAGTACTGCAGTATTACTATTATAGTAACATGCAATGAGCAACAACGCGCTGATTCTACTCTTTTAAAGAAATTAGCATGCCAAGTTATTAATATTTCTTTACAGAATCGGTGTCATCTCGACCATGGGTCGAGGCCGGTCAAATAGATCATATTGTATATATTGATATTGAAAACTTTTTCCGAGAGGGGTGCTTGTTCGGCCGAGTCGTCGGGGGCCTTCGGCCCCCTCCTCCGATAACGGGCCTGCGTCGGGGCCTTCGGCCCCTCCTTGGCCTTGGCAAAGGGGCTTTGTTTGTTGGGCCCTGGCAAGGGGGGCGGGAGTTTTTTCCCCGGTCGCGCTGGCCAGCGCTATAATAAGTGCTGTTTCACTTTTAACTCGCAGAGTTGTTTTTGTAGGTTGATAACCTACTGTCGCAGCCATCACGCGCTCTCACGCATTTCTAGCCTGGCGAAGAAATTCTAGACACGCATCGCCCGTTAAAGTTGTTTGTGATCGATATTTATTAATATTAAGTAAAATATTAAATATGAATGTAACTATCAGCTTATTCAAGCTAGTGGTTTTCATTTGCAAGTGTAAATAATGAAAATGAAATGTTGAATGATTTATGAAGAAGACTTTAAAGTGTCATGAGCCTCACTTTAAAACTGTCAAAAAATGTTCAATGTTAATATTATTACAGAACCAAAATGAATTTTTGATTCATTGTGACATGATCAAAGCTGCAAAAAACAAATTTGCAGCTGAAACTATAAGAACCCGTTGATGGATCAGTTCATTAATAACATCATCGAGATGTTTGAATTGTTTTTCAGAAAATGTCCCCGTTTTTGAAGAAGAGTGAAATACTTTAACTTGTGCAACATGTGCAACATGTGTCTCGATGACAGTGGCATTAATTAATAACATGTGGTTTCAAGTGGGGAGGGAACCTTTTTCAGGTCCTCATTTCGATCAAGCTCGACTCCCAGAAGTGTGCGCTGATTGATAACGGGTGTATTATGTTAATTAATTAATAACATGACAGAATGAACAATGTCAACTCTTCTCCGAAAAATAGAGGCATCTATAACTGTCTACAGTAGAGTGAACAGGGTGTCCCAAAAATTAACGAACAAGTAACATTCAATAAGTTGACACACGTATGTTTGACCATGAAGCAAACTTCGACAGTCGTTATCTCTTGGGAGTTTGGGACAACCTGTGGAATGTTGAGAAAAATGTTGTAATTTAATTACCTGGAAAACTCCGAGCCGTGCACATGATAAGTGAGCCCCCCGTTTGTGCCCATCAAACTAAACTGCGATGTTGTCAAGCGTTATATGATAGATATAAGACAGAAAAAGAAAAAAAGAAAGATATAAGACAGAAAAATAAAAAAGAAAATGGACGCCAGAATTCTTTAGGAATCAGAAATTGTTTCTATCACATGACAACCTTTCTCAAAATTGACTGGTTTATTAGCCTGGCTTCCCATTGGTCAATCGCTGTCACATAATAGAGAAAGTTTCCGACTCATCTTTAAGAATTCTGACGTCATACTGTGTTATAAATCAAAATAAAAATATCAAACAGTTGTCAAACTTTAACTATTATTATCAGCAGTTACTTCTCAACTTCAAGAAAACCTCTGGTGGGGTAAGGCGATTAGGTTTATGACGCAAAAATTCCGATTAATATGACTATTTAGATGAAAGATCACGATAAGTACAAACTTTATTATAAAAAATAAAAATTAGAATACTTTGCAACGGGCCCGACAATATTTCTTAGAATGTTTAGCGAAAGTTGGGCTCGCCAATCATAACCCTGTCACAGTTTAATATTGATAATGACGAGATTTAATCAAACTACATAATGGTTTATTTATTAGATGGCAGCAACTCTTGAGTATTCATTATGACATGACCTGATCGATAATGAATTGCTGGTAATCCTATACAGCTAATGACCTTTCACCAAAATCAAAACTAATCAGCAGTACAAAAACAGACGCCAACTGCACCATTAAACGTCTGCATTAATTATCAAACGCTAATTTTCTTTTCGTTGCACTGCAATAGGAAAAAGCAAGCAGCAACATGATAGGAAAACCCAAAAAATCTGAGCTGCCCGTGTTATCGTTTTAATTATAGATGTCTCCACCGGAGAGAAACCTTAAGACGGTGGTACAAAGGAATTATAACGTTATGTAAATACTATACTACAAAATTAGTCTGTATCTTTGGAATGTGTTTGGGATATTTCTTTATATTTCTGTTTGTTGAATACGATAAGAGAGGTATAGCAACATTGTATTTTCAAGGATAACTTCAAACGAGGAGAATTATCGAGAAGAATTAAGTATCAGCTGGGAAAAGTTACTTACCGAAAACCCAATCGGAGGTCAATATTCATTATTCAATAAGAAAGTAAGATAATTAAATACGTTACTAACTTAGTAACCCACACGAAGACCACTAAATAAGTACAATTAGTACAGGAGAAAAAGAAGCAAGTATTCAAGTACTCAAGAAACATGTCAAATATTCCTGACTATTAAGTCGACAAAGTCTCCGTCTAGTTATTCTAGTCCTAACAAGTCTAGTGGTGATAGATTAAATAGATTTAACAAGCAGTATGTGTTTCTATAAATGCAGCGGTTTATTTAACTTCTACATGTGAATATGAATGAAGAGCCGGAAACGGGGAATTAAAAAAGATTTGGTAGTTACAAAAAACAAAGACACAGGAATGCGCAAACAAAGACTCGAAGAACTATTCGACTATAACGTGCAAACAGAGAATTACTGACATGCCTCTGTGGGAAATTGGCAATATTTCCGTCACATCTTCACGACTCGGAGACTCTGACGTCATCAAACGTGACATGCGTGACTGAAGTGAGTATACCTCAACTAAGGCCTTCACTTGTTGAATATATACCGAGCAACGAGGGAGCAACCTCCTGCTTGTCAAGTGCAATGTTTGTTGTCAGATTCATTTTGTAATGAATGAAAGATGTCCAACCAAGCGTGAAAAATTTCTATAACAATAATGATTTGATGGTAAAATAATGACATTTTGATGGTTTAAATAACAATAAACCGCCATTACCTCATTATCATTGTGTCATTGAACCGCTGTTTTAAATTTATGAGAAGCGATCAAACAAATGTATTACAATATTCACTACAACTACATTCACACCCAAAACCGCTATTTAATTATTTTTTGAACCGTTAACCACATCTTACAAAGTTAAGAGCTTTTACAATAAACGTCAAAGAATTGTTGGAAAGAGCCGGAATTTTTTTTCTATTTAGTGTAAGGATTGACCAATAAAAAGCCAAACTCGACCAACCAATTCCAAGAAACGCCGTCACGTGATATAAAAAATAACCGACTCCAACACAGAAATTCATTTTTTGCTATTCCTTTTTAAGATCTTGAGAAATATATCTATTAAAGTCACAGAGACTTGATCACAAAATACCGCAGAAGCGTTTTTAATAAAATCGTCGTGACAGAAGATAATATCACAATCTGTCATGACTTTGAACAAGCACTTCCTTCCTTGAACTGGAGCCCACAAAATGTATAGCCTATGGATCTTATAATTTAAGTTAGACGCGATGGAATTTGTTAATATAAGTAACAAATTGCAGGGCGTCTAACTCGAAACTATAAGAGTTCATAATGATGAAAAGACTAGAGAACTTAACTTTAGTCGTCAAGTTAAATTGGGAGGCGCACAATATCATTAAGACAAAGAGTCAAGATATTTCTTCAGCAGTCAGCATGTTATTTCTGATTACATGAAATTTGAATACGGATTTCTCCATGTGGCCTAAGAGAAGCCCGCTATAGAAGTATTAAGAAAATTTAAATTCAAACTGCGTGATTATTCAGTAAATTGGTTCGTGTTATTAACGATTCGAATTCTATGCAAAAAAACAATATATAATGAACCTTATTGTCACCATGTGGAAGTAATCACGGAATACTGAAGCTCAAGAAACTCGTAAATTCCTCATATAATTGCTTGTAGAAGGAGGTTTAAAACTCGACAGATAAGAACAGTTGAGACAAAAATCTGGGGCCATTGTCATTCGCCCGATACTTCAGCACAGCAACTATATATCATAATGGAGAAATGGTCGGAAATTATACATCAGAAAATCAGTGCATAAAAGAAGAGGAGGACGTAAATTATGATAGAATGAACGTCGCATATTTCATGGACATCACAAAACCAGCATTTTCCCTTGAAGCTTGTGTACATCAATTATCGACTGTAAAGCTATGTAAAAGCGCGGAAGATATTTAATGGAGAAAAACGAAGATACGTATCGAAAATGTGTAAGGTAAGGATAGAAAGATGCCCTCTCTAATCCTCATCTCCGACTGAGACGATCTTAATCCACTTTCGTCTTCAATAAATGACGTTATCGAACTATTAAAAGATACCGAGATTCATCTAAGCGAGACGGTAACAGGCCGGTAATTACGAAGCGTGACAAGTTGATGTAATTAATAATTATCTAATTGTTTAATTACTCACAAAGTAGAAACCTTGTTAGATGTACGGTCGAGACTGGGTATGTTCTAAATTCTGCGGAAGCTCCTGGTGAAATCCAGATCAGATCGGATATGAGATCTAATGAGTCAGGGCTGGCTTACAGGGGCCGGACTCGATATGATATCTGCAAGCCTCAATTAGCAGCGTCGTTTAACAGCAACATGATGAATAAAGAGTAAATAGTGACGTCATCATAGGTTGAACAGTTGAAAAGAAAATAGCATTTGCGTGAGAAAGTTTGACCCTACAACCTATAATAGCGGAATATGGAATCACTTCTTACTACTACTAAAGTACTAAGAAAAAAGGAAAAATGTAGAAGATGCTGATCATGACCCACAGGAGTAAGATGAATCGCTTGAATTAATACGTGGTAACTCATGAGCCATTGTGAGTCGATAACACAATTAACACAACATCTGCATTACGCAGTTTTCTATGCAGTGAAAAAAGCAAATTAGGAGCTAACCGTAATAAATCCTGTCATTTATCATCATGATTTATGAAGGAGTTTTCTCGTGATGATATATGAGTATTCTAATGGCATAGTCTGAGATTGGCGCATGTTAAAATTACTGAAGCACGGATAGCACATCCACTGTCCGGCTTCAACAATGGTAATAAAGATAGCGCCTGTAATAATTGACGTATTGACAGGCACGGCTTGTCAAAAATTTTTCACAGAAATTTCTTACAGAGAAAGGCTGCTACACCGACAGAAATATGGGATTCTTATCGATAAGGGAAATTCAAATAAAATCCCACGATGATAACCAGACCGGTCGTAGATCCACCGCCAACGACGTACCAGCGAAATTATGGGATCCATTCAAATATTGACCTAATTAACGCCCTACATAAGTTGACCTCTAACAGGTTCTTTATCGTATAATTAATGTGGATGGCGATGCTACCTATAGGGACAAAGATATCAGCAAGAAGAGATATATGATACGTCGAGGGGTTGACCAGGATCATGTAATTAACTAGGCTGTCGCTTGTGTGAGCTGTCACGTGATAGGAAAATGAACCCAAGTCCCAAGATCAAGCCAACCTAGAAATCTCCGAACAGCATCGTCGCCGTATCTGGTGCGGCAGTGTTCGGGAAGATGTACTGGCTTACTGGTGATATTGAGCCGGGAGCCCTACTAAATATCTTAGGGGGCTGTGATTGAGCCTGCCCACACAATGGCCGGAGACAACATATATCTGGCCCAATAATTACATTGCCACATGAAGATTGAGATCCTAATCAGGTTCTACAACAGAGCTGCAAACAATGGGGCAAACTCAAGTAGGGATAACGCTTACTAACTGCTGTAGGACGTTTCAGAAACTCAGCTGTACAAAATTTGATGAGCGGCCGTTATGATTATGAGATCCTATAAGCCGTTAGAGTGGAAGAAGAAAGGAAGTTAGCTTAGGAGAGTTATTATTATCTAAAAAGTGACCAGACAAAGGCATCTACCAGCGCCGTCTTTGATCAACTATACTGCACGACACAGCAGAACAAAAGTGTTGATCCATGCTGACAGATTTAGTGGTTTTTCAGCAGGCCAGACAGAAATGAGTGGTCAGGAAGGACAGGAAACTACCGCGGTACGGTTTAGTGAGCACCGAGCTCGGATTGTGTGGCAGACGGTGTTGAACTTTGTTGGTTTGTACTTGGATTGAATTGAGTAGTGAAGTGGTGGCAGATGACAAGTTCGGGTGGGACCAATAGACCGACCGTATGATTGAGTTGGGGCGAAAAGTTTAGAAGTTCGGTTAGTTTGGCCAGGAGGTGGTGGGTGGTGGATCCACTGTGATTTGGATAAGTCAGTTCCTTTCACTTGAACTTTGAGTTATTACAACAGCCGACACTAACAAAAAGTGGAGATGTAGGGATTGATGAAACACAAAGATCTTTAAAAAGTACACTATAGTTTTAAAAGTATATTGGTTAGAAGTCAAAAATCATACACAATCGACGAAATTGTGAATGAAGAATAAGAATTAGAATAAAGACAGTCAACGCTCCAAAAACGTCCTGAAAAATCAGGTATATATAGTCCGGTGAAGGACCAGACTTGATAATGACGCCACCAACAAATTTGTTGATGTCAAAGTGGGCGATGTTTATCTCTTAGCTGTCGTCTACGAGAGGAGCTGAACACCGCAAAGTGACGACAGAACTTTGGGAGCTGTCAGTTTTCTGCTTTAAACTACTCCAGGTACATATCAGAATATTTTCAGTCGAAGTCGAAGTCGAAATGGAACCTCTGCCGGCATGCAACAGTTCGATTATAAACGGAGGAATGCTGTTAAAATAAAGGAGTTAGATGTGCGGCCGAGCTATTTTCTAGTTTAACGGTAAGGACAGGTCCAGGAGGGAGACGGCTGTAGAGGCAAGATAAGAACGCGAGGATATCATGTAGAAACTGGAAACACGCTCAGACGGTAAAGATCACAGCTCTGCAAACGAGCTTGCTAAGTTTCAACACTTAAATTCCGAGCTGGCATATCAAAGGTCACGCCTGGCTCTGAATTCACATGTAATGTGAACGTCATTTTGGAGGATTTGACAGACTTCATATTATGTGTTTTTACTGCAACAGTGCATTCAAATACTACGAAGCACACGTCAGGAGAACGTTTGAGAGAGGCGGATGTTATTATCCTGCTGATTATTCGGTAAGGGTTCTTGTCGTTTCAACTCTACCTTTTGTATAACTTTTCTGTTTTACTTTATCATTATAGGTTCTATAGGCCTAAAATATCAAAATGGCTGATCTTTTTTGAATAAGAATATGTATGAACATAGCTTTTTATCTATTTATACCAGACTGCTTAATTCCTTGGCCGGGCCTGTGTCATATTATCAAGATTGGTGGGCGTCGCAGGGCAATTTTCCTCTCAACACTTTTCTAGGCCTTCTAGAAAAGTTATGGCCAAAAAACTGGCGCTCAAGCGCTATTTAACTCAATTTATGGTAGTTCGGTTATTTTTCGCCAACCAAGTTAAACTCAAACCAACACTTCCTGGGCACAAACAGTCCAACACCAAGTTGGTCGTGACCAGTTCAAGTTGTGGTAGAAAGTAAGGCGACTTTTGCTTGCGTTTCACACATCGGCTCACCTCTGACTTAGTAGTGGGCTATATGTTAACGGGAAGCATTCTCAAAGAGCTAACCGAGCTATTAGATTAAAACTTGGGTCAAACCAGAGAATTCAGCAGAATTCTTTCTGAACTGCAACATTGAAGACAACTTCTAGACCTAAGCAGCGTCTATGTTGAAATACCATGTGAACTATTTAACTGGGTGTATTAATAACTATAATAAACTATAATTAAAAATTACACCGAAATAGATATAATCATCATTACTTGAAAGTTACGATCAATAGGTGCAATCTACTACTTGAAAACAAATTCAGTTTTCTACAAAAATAGAAGGAGTAAACGTGGCAACTGTGAAACTTCGTCTTTGGACACTGGACAAGGAGCTAAATCGTTAACAGTCGTAAGTATCACTGATAGCTATACCTGCTATTGTTAGTATAGTTGAAGTTAAACCAGCAACACTACTCAAATACTAACAAAACCGAACGACTCTGCGACTAAGAAGAGAATCCGGACGACAGGTCGCAATAAGCACAGTCGATATTGTTCACGAGAGATAGTCGAACTACAATCTGTTCACACTTCACGCACACATGCCATATTTGCGGCTCTCTCTCTCTCCTTCTATAATAGTACAGCACATTTTCCTCGTTAAAGCTAACTATGTCTCCTGAAACTCCGTCTCCAATCTCACAGTTCAAAGCCCAAGTTCTTCACATAGTCTAAACTACTCCCTATAATAATCTACTCCCTGTATAGCTTGGTGCATGTGGTCTGTTGTCCGGATAAGAAGTGGGAAATACTTCTGGTCTGAAGGTAGTGTCTAATAAATAATTCCAGACCAAGCCTGCCGTCAGATTCCTGGCTGAACTGTGAATGCCGGGGTTGTGAAACCTGCATGGGAAGACCAGGTCATTTTCCAGGATTCTCAACAACAAAACCAGCTAGCAGCCTTTATCGGATAAGCACATCTCCTGCTAGTAGCCCGTATCCTCATTTTCTAGGCAGATACCCTGCAGAAAGCAGCTATCAGTAAGGCAACCTCCTAGGCAGATACCCTGCAAAAAGCAGGTATCAGCAAGGCAACCTCCTAGGCAGCGTGTAACTCCCAACCCTAAGACTCGCAGCCCCTGGAGGTCTCTGTATAGATTTCTAGACAAACCAGGTACAAGACAAACCAGGTACAAGACAAGCCAGGTACAAGACATGTTTGTGTCAGGTGCGGAGTTTCCCTTCCTCCCAACCTCACACACAGTTCGACTGTCAAGTTTACAAACTCGCCTCACACTTCCGACCTACAGCAAGGTGTTTAACTCCACCTTGGACAGAGCTACACGAGGCGTAGTTGGGACGAGGTCGACATTTGGGATTAAACAGCAACCAGCTACAGTAGATTTGAAGGGATTTATCATGTCTATTTTGGGCTTTTGCTGGGATCAGAAATATCTTTAGCCGCTGTTCTAATGCTCGATTCCAGATGTTTGTCTTCCTCGAGGAATGAGGAAATACATAATTTAAAATAGATTTCAAGATGCACATAGGACATTAAGGAAGTGTTCGATCATTTGAAGCCAGAGTATTATTTAATCCCTTAACGGCTTAACGGCTTAACATTGTGACCTTAAAAACAGATATAATACTATTATAAAATACTATAATATAAGACTGATAGCACAGTCGTGGAACTCTGAAAGTGAGGCATATTTGAAGATTTCAGATACACTGAAAAGTTCTAAAGTTAAACTGCTGCCATTAACACTTGACATTCAATGGATTCATAACTTGCTAACAAGATTCAAAGTACTCGCTAATTTTTCACCTTTTCACCACCAATATATCAATTAGGCTTTCACAAAGTCTTCGAAACCTTAAGGCTAATGTACGTTTAATATTTGGTCGAGTGGCTGAAGTCCCATAATGACACATAAAGAGTCTGTTAGTCCGCGGCTGGACGAAATCAGAAACAGAGAAACTGTAACGGAAGTTCAACTACCGGCCCAACAGACGTTCAACCTGGCTTTGGGCTTGAGTTAAAGTTAGTTAAACACAATAATAAACAAACTGAGGAAGGTCTTGGAGAAAATAATACTTGATATACAAGAAAATAATAGTTTTAATAAATTTCCGTATGCTGAAACAAAGTAATCCGCCATTTATGAAAAGTGGATGATAATGGCCTAAGAATAAATTTGTCATAATTGTATAACCAGATTAAGTCAATTTACAAGGGTAGCCCAGGGAATACTAAAATGACGACATAAAGATTGCTGTTAGTTTCCGGCTAAGAGATCTGTTTGGCGTCATCAGCTCCAAAAAATAAACAAGATACCTGGCTGAGCTGAAGTAGCGTTAGATAAAATTTCAAATTGTAAAACTACTTAATTACGTACATCGCAAAGCTAGATTACATCATGGAATTTTTCCGAGGTCGCAAATTTAACGGTTGTATAATCAAATTTTATGTAACGGAAACGATAGGAGTTCCCTTTGAAATGAATGTTCCGGAGCTAAGATTCACTAGTCACAATTAAGAACAGACATCGGCAGTGAAAGATGCATTTTACGGGTGAAGGTCACAAATTTTACCAATAATGTCTTATTTATATTATGTACAGGTGCGAAATTTCGAAACTCGTCTGATCGAAGGTTGGTTAAAGAAATTGCGAGTACAGCGATACAAAACTGGGGAAAAGATAGAAATGGAAAGCGGTGGAATGAGAGTTATGAAAGTTGAATAAAGGGACTAAGGGGGAATCTCTCTCTAACGCAACATCGACTCGGTTATACTCTCTGAACTCGCCGACCATGCAGATTTTGATACTTTTCAAACCATTGCAGCATGCTGTGGGCACGAGATACTGTGAGACCAAGCTAGAATCGAATTAGGACTGGGCCGGATTAATTATGAATATTTCATATTCATGACGGTCTTCAACTTACCTGTCTATTTAAGTTTCAATGATGATTAAATTTCCTTTTGTCTTCCATGCTCGGTACAAAAGTCATTGAACTTCTTGAACTCGACTTCGCGCAACATCGACCCTACCCAGCATTATATGAACTTTTCAGCGTCAGCTCAGTACATCATTATTAGCTCAGTGCACTTTTGTACCAGTTCAGGCTTCAGTATGAGTTCAGTCATCAGTGCTTAAATATCAGCTTAGTGGATCAGTTTCAGCTGAAGCTTTTTGCTTAAGTACCAGCTCCGTGCTATAGTTCCGCATTATTGCTTCAGTGTCAGCTCATTGCTTCAGTATCATGGCACAGTTGTTTCATTGTTTAACGATGTTTGAATGTTAATGCGGCAGTTTGCAATAGTGCATTCAAGTGCTAAGTGCCTTAATATGACAACTGTGACAACTATGACATAATACGTTGTGAATGACAAGATGTCAGATTTCACGCGTTCACAATAACATATAATCGTTCGAATTTATTCAAAACCATGAATAGAAGAACTTTAAGGAATTCCCATCATTTGAATATGTTATAATCGTAACCTAATGATTATATGTACGTGATCTGCTGTATGGTATCTAATCAGCTAACTGGTCGAGTAATTATCTAATAACTATCTAACTATGACACTAGATCTCAGTGTGAGACTGAGAGTTAAAGATTAAGAGATTTAGTAAATTAAGAGACTTAGTAAATTTTGGTAAATCCAGGTCATACGATTCACGGTCCATTAAACAAGCCTATGATTTAACAAGCCTATGCTGAAAAGAAAAATATGGATAAGTTAGAAAACTGTTTTCACCATAAAATGAGAGTCCACGAAATCAGCATTAAGATGCGGCATATGTGCTGGAGATTTTACCAACAAATACATCGCCGCTAAGGGGTTAGGATAATAGCACTAACGGCAGAATATTTGCCTATCTCTGACCGCAATATTGCTGTAACTGTCGGGGATTAGGCCGGGAAAACGAGCGATATAAAGGGAGAAAATGTTACGATGTTACAACTACGAAGTGTCTGTATTCTGTAACTGCTGTCATGGAAACGAGCAGTTTTACATAGCTAGTATACAAGACTCTGTAATTTAATGCTACTGTTTAACTGCACATCGTGCAATATGTTGAAAAATACTGGGTTAAGTTAGAGGCAGTCAAAATCGCTGCGACAATAATATTCAAATACGTCTGGCTTGGGGAGAGACCGACCTACTTTTCACGAAGCAGCAAGCAGTGACAAGAATTTTTTCCAAGTTTATCTTCCAACTACGCAATCACATCGCATAGAACATACGAGTACCTTTGGTTAATCAACCCACAGCAAGCCTAAACAAAATCTCTATAACATGCAAAAACTTTCCTATTTCAACAAAACGTCGAAGAGCCGCTGGAGACGACGACCTAGTTAAGCCACGCACGTGCTTGAGAGAACCTGACCACTTCAACAGCCGGCTTATCCTGTTCGACCTCAGGTCTACACGGAAACAGAGATACTATCATTACAGTTTACCTGAGTACTCACCACACTGATGAATAATGGACACTTGATCAGCTGCTGTCTAGCTTAAGTTTCAATAGAAATATCTCATTATCTCGATACTCGAATATTCGAACGACAAGCCTCGATACTACAGAATAAGTCCGCGTATCCGGACTCATGTTAGAGTTGGTACTGAAAGCATCTACAGATATAACATAAAGTTTAGTCAATATCAGGATTTTAAGAGCTTGAAGACGTGACCTGCTGACAAAATCTAAGCATATGTAATGGCCTGGTGACCTCATCAACTCTAAGATCTTACTCAATACCTCAATGGCTAGAGGACCTCCGGATTCGAGTAATAATACATTCTTATTCGACATTGTCGCTGTGTCTGTGATAAAATAGAGACCAGCCTGCTTGCCGTACCAAGACCAGTTTTATCACCATTTATTTACATGGTTAATATCGCCGATAATTACCTAGTTAGAGCAGAACAAAAATTATTTTGCGCCAGGTATTGAAAACATGACTATTTGGTAAATCTTATTCTCATATTTCTGATGACATCGGCAGAGCTTGGCAATCATATCTCTGAAAACTTTAAGGTTTGATCATATCAAAATTATGTAAACGGTAAATCAAACAACTTCTATTAAAGCTTTATTTGATGACAAAATCGAAAGTCGAGGTTTAAGGGCATCCATTATTGCACTAGTTCCTCATGAAACCCAAAATAAAAGCAAGTGAATATTTGTAGAGAAATTGGGATTATGAAGAGTGTAAAACGCTGCATTTTGATCAATCGTGGTAAAAGTTGAAAAACGAAAATAATCAAAACAGGTATGATTCGGAAATCACTTTTGCACGTCTCGAAATGTACATCAACCCGAGGAAAATAAGAGATTATTAGGACAAGGACATGGGATATTTGAGCAGGGACGTGATGATTGCTAAGATCAAGATGATGAACACGTGACTCACCAAACTGGATGCCGCTGACAGATCAGACAAAACTAAGCTGTCAGGGACACACATAATTCAAATATAACAACAGTTCGACAGACGAAAAAAGAGTGACGGAAGAAGGGGAGATTTGAAACTATTTTCCTTTCCTTGTTTACTAGTTTGCCCGGTCGAATGCCAGGCTACCGGCTCTCGTACAGGTCACACCGGCCCGAGCCTGTGCTGAAAGAATTAGATAACGAAAATACCACCGACCGCTGTTCGAACGAACTATGTGTTTGGACTGCTGGCTAATTGCTGTCGCGGTGAGTTTCACGTCCGTCACTGATTACTTTTTGTAGGTGAAATGACGTGTGTTGGAGCCCTCCCAACGCCTCCCCTGGACAGCAGGGACAGAAAAACGGAGGAGGAAAAGTTGGGGGAGTGAACGTGAGGTCAAATTTGGAGGGGTAACGTTAGGAAACAAGCAAGGCAAGTTTAATTAACGCTACTGCAGAGCAACGTTAAACAAAGTTGTGGCTCCATCAAGCCCCTCTGAGGTACTCATAACTGCATATTGTAGCACCTTGATTAATAATTGTTCCTAACAAATCAATGTCATAAATCATGTATGGAGTCTAAAGTAAGCGATAGTTAAATATCAGTAGCCTGGCTATAACTTAAATTTTAGTACACATATTCATAATGCATGGTGCAGGGACAAAACTGTACATATATCTATCTTCTTATCTTGGCATTGCGGCATGCAAGAAAAGGATCTTAAACGAAAAAAAATTATCGAGTCAATAACCGATTTGAAGACTAGTTTTCCGTGTAGAAATGAGTTAAAAAGAGATAATAGCTTAATAGATAGAGACTATAATCCTCAGGAGCCATGCTTTCGTATTAAAACAATTAGCATCAAGAATTTAAATTTTGATGGGGCCCCGGGCTCTATAAAAAGAGTCTGAACTGCATGAAAGTCTGGAAGCCATACCACTACAATCACCGGCTTCTTTAATTGACAGATTAGGCTTTTAACAGAAGTGACAACTGGCTCGAGGTTTCAGGGACGACGAGTATCAGGTCTTCTGAAGCAGAACAAATTGACCTGGCAAAAGTAGACAATTACGATTGTTGGTAAAGTTGTTGAAACTCATCATGCAGTCCAGAAGTCTAGAAAGAATTCAGCTGAGACCGTCAGTACAAACAAGGCCTTAACTGTCACAACCCAAGTCGTGCTATTTTCTAGTTCTTTGTCTGTCAATTGGCACTGAGGGGCCATTTTTAAAACTGTTGATAGTGGATAAACAGGCATAACTAAAGCATAAAGATACCGCTCGGTTCAGCTAGAATGAAAGACTTGTTTAGCGGATTAAACATGTTTTAAGTCTTACTAATTTTATTTTTAATACGTTTTGATGGGCGTTTCTTAAAAGTTTCAAGAATAAAAGTTTTTGCACTGAAGCTAATAAGCAAAAACTGTAGGAAGAGTTTCATCAGAAAGCATGCTGTTGAATGGCGTATTGATGTTGAAGACTGAAAATGTCGGAGATACATATCAATTACTCGGGGAGCTTTATTTAGAGCATAAACAAAATATATCGCAGAAAAACAAAACATCATCATGTCCTTTTCACAAGTCACGTATGAGAAAGATGTTAAACATATAGATCTCACAATTTGCTAAAATACAAAAGCTGTACAAATTTTGTGAGTAAAGTTTCCTACTTCTTTAAACAGTTTCCTGCCATACTCTATGTAGATCGAGTCAGATGGTTTTATATTCATACAAAGGATGAAGTAATATATAAACTTTTAGAAGTATAATAATCTGATTAGAACATGCTGGGTAAAATACCAACGAAGAAGAATTGAACACAGGTTATTCGCAACAACTCGGCAGGCCAATCAACCCCAAGAAATGGATCGCGAGAAAAATCTTTGACTTTCAGTCGGGGTTGAACGTCTAAATTTTCTACATTCTCCACAGAGGTTGAGCCGGGAAGACTTCTTGAAAAACCTACAAGTAAAGAACAAGTAAACAGCTCCGCTGCACGTGCATCACGTCAAGGTTACCGGTACAAACATCCTCTTTTACAATTCGCCAAACAAATCCTCATCTGGTATATATATTTATCACAGATAAAGCAGAGAGAGAGCGGTAGCAGGGAGCGCGGTAGGACCTGTTTTCCTTCTGAACTTCTGCAAGACAATGAAGCACGCTTGTAAGCGTGGCGTTGATGGCTGGGAGACAAAAACGGAGAGGGGGAGAGAAGAGGGAGGTCGCTAAATCGCCTTCTGTCAAGATCAGATCCCGATGTCTTCTGAGGGCTGAATATGCACCATCGTGCGTCTTAAAATGGCTTCTTTTTGGGGTATTTTTGAAACGCGAGTCCAAAATTAAATGCCACGGACAAGATTTAAAAGGAAACGCCGTGTCGAAGTTGCTCTATTCTGAGACGGATTGTCAAAAAGTCGACATTGGCGGGACAACGGATCAAACACATTTACCCGACTAACTGTTTTCAGGGGAACACTTCGGTCTCTTTCTGGGACGAGAAAGTTGAATCATTTCGGAAGTTCACGTCGGAAAAATTGCAGGACTATGACAAATCTATCATCAAGATTATTGCAACAGCACGACATGAGTCAGGGTTATTGTCAATCGTGTGACCCGGCTAACCAATCAGAGGCCGAGGTTGTTGGATTAGAGGAGTCGTACAGCCAATCAAAATGTGGAATAAAATAATGTTGAAAGACATTTGTATCCATCGTTCTAATAGACACTTTGTTATGGAAGAAAAAGGAGATGAGAAAGAGAAAAGGTGATGAAGGGCGGACCTGATGGTTTTTCACTGCACGTGTAAAGGAGTTCCGAGCACGTGCAGGAAAATGTGGTCCCCAGATTGGAGGAATTTCACGGCCTGTCCGGACAACTGATCAGCCCTAATCTAACCTAATTACTGAAAGTGTCGCTAACACCTTTATAAAACCTGACGGGGCTCACTCCCTCAGGTTTATTGGGACATAGAGGAGACGTTTAAAAGAGGAGGATCCCCAACGAAATATTTCTAGCACTTTTGTTTGAGTATGGGATAGTATAAGTAGTGCCGCATGTACGAAAACATATAGTAGTAAAAACGAGGACCAAATTATCTGACATTACATTTCTCCAGCTGATATACAGGGTCCAGGACCAGCTGTAGAGCTATAACCAAGTACTGAGTCCTACACTAGCAGCCAGCTCGCTAGGACTATCTTAGAGTTCGGTTAGGACGTATGATGAAGGAACCAGTGTTGGGGTTATGTGTGGAGTGTTGGTTAGAATCGCAAGTTATTAGTTACACGTTCAACTCCAGCATTTGTCGTTACACGGTGCACCTGCTTTAAGCTAACTTTTCGAAATTTTATCATCTGGCACCACTAAAGTTTTACGTGAAATATTGAAACTTTTATGCGGCTTATAAAAAGTTAAGAACAGTACAATTCACGACGTTATGATTTTGTAACCAAGGAAAAAGCTTAGGGTCCAGATTTCTACAACTAAACATCGATTTTGTTAGTTTTGCAACATAGAGCTATAAGTGCGAGGCTTTCAGGGTGGTACAAAATAGCCCGAGAGCTTAAAATAAAAATTGTAAACAGTAAGGAAAATAAAGATAGCTGTAGAGCAAAGTTTACTAGGACGAAAGAATTAAGATGTAACAAATGATTCTATCTCTTCTATCTGACTTGACCTAATCAAGATCAATAAAATTGTGAGAAATAAAATAGAGTGTAAAATCTAATAATTTTTGCTTACAATTATCCGAGTCCAAACTAAGCGCAAACTTCCATCTGAACTACACCATCTTAACTGGTCAGTGTTCAGTAGTGTGCGACTATCAAAATTGGCGGAGATCCCTCTCCAGGAAATAAGACGTATAGCAGTTATTATAACACACGGATTTAACACGGTGCTTAATGCCTTAATGCCGTAAGAATGTGAAGTTTAAACCACCAGAGTTCCAACATGGCAAGTAGATGTTCCTGTTCTTGTAAGACTTTCTTCCCTTACCAAGGAATTTTACAGTAAGAAGAGAAGAAGCCTTGCTGAAGTCGAAGTTTGGAGCCTTTTGTTTTGTATCACAAAATATTCTGAAGTCTTTGAATGTCGACATATCTGTATCAGATTTAAGGTTGGACGGGACAATTTATTGAAAAGGCATCAGCAATCAGTGTGATTGGATCCGGTCACAGGTGGATAAAAGGAGTGTAAGGTCAGATATTATCATGAAATTGGCATGGCGCCATTGCATATAGATTATAGTGCATACTGCATAGAACAGGAGACATACTAATATCAGAGTAATAATCTGCAATTCTAATAAAAGCCAGAATGCAGATTAGCAATTCCAATAAAATATTAAATGTTTAAGGCTCCATATTCAGTTACTTGTAAGTGACGATCAAAACCGTTTCTCCAAGTCAAGAATTGCGCAATGTTGATCAAGAAAAACCTACGACAAAGATCACAAGAAAAACTCCACGAGCGTGAGTAATAAGAGTGACGCAGGACATCGTTAAAAACCAAAGCTGTAAAACTCGCAAGAACATCGTGGGTACCCAATGAGGCAAGACCCGTGACCTCGGGAGGGCTAAATAAGATCAGTTCCATCCAAATTAGACCAATGACATTATTCAAAAACACCTGTTGATAAAAAACATGTTGCATCAGTGGTAATGGAGGCTTGAAAAGGCTAAATATCGCATGCTGTTTTCCTCGAAATGACAAAAACGATATTTTATATATTTTCTGGTTTCAGCTACATAACCTTGGAAAATAGATAAGATCTATCCAGCCGAGATCAGAATGTCGCTTACCACACTCCACTAATTAGCAAACTTCAGAAAACACATGAAAGACAGATATGACAAGTCCAGGCGACACGGTGACATGTCGCAGTAACAGTGGTTTAAGGACATGATGACATGATGACGACAACAAAACCATCAAAATGAGTAGTATAGTCCCCTTTAGCCGATCTCAAAATCCGGTATAGACCTTGGAGGGATGTAACCCAGACAAAAAAGTTCATCTCTCAAATTTCACCACAGTAGAACTGACCTGGTGGTGTCGGGGCAGCTTGCTACCGAGTACCGCGGTGGTGGTGCAGGTCCATTCATCAGTACTCGATAGAGATGATAATCCTGGACAAGCCGACATTTATCGGGGTGACATCGTGAAATTATCTGCTCCTTAGCTACCTTCTCCATCGTCAGTTTAGTCGGAGAATGCACTAAACATTTAACAGGTACAAGCTGCTGCCTTCACTCTTTGTGGCAGCCAAACACCCCCGTACATAATTATGAGAACGTCATAATGTTGGTCGGGGGACTAATGTTGTGTCCCGGAGATGGTGATGTTAACGGTCAACCAACGAGCTGAGACAAGTCACATGAAACTCGTGAGGTAATGCTTTTACCTGTCTATTTTTAGAAAAAACAAGGGTATTTAACGACTTTCTAAACAGGTTTATATTAGAAGGTATGCATATGAAACGACAGTCGACATATCAGGATAACGGCCAGTAGCAATGCCAGATGAATAATTGAGCTAGAATCTAGCAGGCAGGATCAATGATCTGTTACAAACGCAACATGCTTATTATTAACATAGATATGAGTAGAATGATATACACTTGGTTAGGTGGAGACAGGGTTATAAGAAGGAAATGTCTCTCCAGGTTATAAGAAGGAAATGTCTCTCCTGGTCTCCGGAATTGGGCATTTTGTGTGGGACCTCTGTAGTCCAGTTAAGTTCATTTCCAAGAGTGTTGTGCGTGATTTAGAAGTCTGGAGGGTTCAGCTTGTTCACAAGAACTTAAAATAGGAACATAATAAACCTGAGCATTTTGATTGAGAAAAGGAACGGTCAAAAATGTGTAATGCTCACATTCCCACTCAAATAATAATTAGAGTAGGAATGAGATCGGCCATAAGACGGGACTTAAAGTCAGAACCCCACAACAGCTCTCAACATAACCAAGCAGTTACAGCGATCAAATTTCCGCACACGTCTGACACGAGCCAGAGAGACGGCAGCTCCTACTACTACCGGCAACTCGGGCTAATATCCAGATATCACTGACAAAGACACTGCAGCCGTCAAAAGCGCTATACAAGTCCGGATACATATCTGAGGAATTATAAAGTCGCAAGTCCGTGCTACGACGAGTTGTATGCACACATGACCGTCGGATTTGCCACTACATATTACGTACCTACTACGGTCGACGCGTTGCCCGCTCAGTACTGTACTTTCTATCACGAACATGTAGAACGTTAAGAGAGTTCGGGAACTGATTACAGGCGGTCGTATATGCGCGAAATTTTAACGGGTAATTGTAGAAAATATATAGGTTACCTTTGACAAGGGTGGGGGTGGAGCGAGTTTGTACAAATTACGACAAAGGAGCTGCGTAAAGTAGCTAAAATACAGGCCGAGCAACAACAAATCAGTGTTTCTTGTTTGAGTCCTAATGAAAATAGTTTAATCTAAAAACAGCACTTAGAACTGTATATTCTTAAACTTTAGTGTAATATCACGTTTATGGTTTTAGGTCAAAGTTTAACTGCAACGTGACTTCACAAACCCGACTAGTCATAAAAGGAACAAATTAATTGGTCATCAATGAGGAAAGATATTAAGTTTCGATATAATTCAGTAAGTATAATATGCTCCAAGTAGATTGAATTAGAAATAATCACCACTCAATGATCGTTCTCATCAAGTCGGCGAGGACCTTTCATAATTAAAACCAGGTGATAATCATCGCACCTAGTGGTCAAAGAACGTTGTAGAATTTAAGGATCGTCAAAACGCAAATTAGTTGTCTAATGAAAGGCTCACTACAAATATAAAGTTGTAAACGAGCGATAATGATTGCCGTCGGTCACATATTTTGCAATTTTTCTAGTCGCAAATAGCTTGCACAATATAAAGGCGTTAAGTCCAATTGTCACTCAATTCCCATTCCCAGCTTATTCTATTTACAGCTTATTACAAATATAAGATTTTAACTTCCAAGAGAAAAATGAATTTTAATGGAGCTTCTTCTTTATAATACAATTTATCTGAATCCCGACAAAGAAACTTACAAGGGATAGAAAATTAGGTGAAAGGAAAACATCATACAGAAACTCAAACGTTTCATTTTCGTACATACATCAGAGTTCTGACTCTCTGAAGATGTCAATTACTATGGTCCCACCTCTGAAACTTTGTTACAAAATACCCTGTCTCACATCTCAGAGACAGATCTGACACAAACTCGAGCTCATACCAACCTTGCCGACCATGAAGAAGGATAATTTGTCAAACAAACGCTGATTGTAACTTTTGCTTCATATTTAGTACTGTGAATATGGTGATGTTTATTCCGACCCTGCCTTTTATATTCGTCTATATCATTGGGGAGGTTTATTTCAGTTCGAGACAGGAATGTTGCTGTCTGTCAGCTTCACCATTCATGTGGAGTGATACGCGGACTTTAAATGATCAAGATGCAATTTCTAAAGCAACTGCAGATCAAATATCTCGCGAAAGCAATCAGAAATGCCCGTTTCAACAACTGGTGATGCTAGATAAACTTCCCACTCCATCGATCGATTACACAAAACCACAGTGCCGGCAATGTGAGATGTGTCATAATTACTGTCACCGAGGTCACGTCCTCCTGCACGGAGAAACAGACAAACAGAGAAACAAAGAAATAGAGACACGACTACCTTACCAAACAACCTCCACAAAACCGCAATCCAATATTTTCAGCCGTCCGACATATTGTAAGAGTGAACTTAAAGACACTAGCCGGTTGGTAATTAACCACGAGATATCTCACGTGGTGTCATTAAGGCTACTGAGTGATCTCCACTGCGATGTTCAGACACAGAAAAAAGTCAATAAAACTTTAGTCCTAGCAAGAATGTTGGATATTGTTTGTTATAATTAGAAAATAGTATATGCTTACAATTTACTAAGTACAGATAGCTTCGCGAGTGAAATGTTAAAATCTGCTCTCCGCGAAACGATTGTTTATCAAATGCAGATTTGAGATTCTAGAAAAAACATGATTCGCTGGAGAAAAATACTTAAGAAACACGGCAGCAAGAAATGCAGCTTATTGGACAATGGTGCCTCCATTTTATAGAGTGATCAGCGGTAACTTGACTGTCGCAGAAATTTAAATATACCGTGGTTAAATTAAACAAGTTAACATTAACGCATTAAATGGGACGTTAAAATTTGTGGAATGGAGAGTTATACACCTAAGGAATGCCATATATGCTGGACGACGGGGAGTTGTAATATCTTCTTCAGCTACTACTAGAGAGTAAAAAACCAACGTTCAATTACAATTTTATCAAACTATCGAGCTCGGCAAACCTTGATCTCATTTGTGTACAGGGGGCGAATTAGGGCTCTAAAATGACACAGTGTTTTAACAATTCCATGCAAGATGATCTAAAAGCAGTGCAAAAAGTAGCAAAGTACAAACATAGTTACCCGTGACAAATGACAGGTGTTATAGTATACTTTAACTGTAATAAAACAGAGTAGACAACGTAATAAAACAGAGTAGACAACGTACAAGATAGCGAGTGTTGCTTGTCCTTGAACGAGACGATAAACATGCCGCATACAGCCCGTATTCATCCACGGCCATGTCCAGCGAAAGTAATAACAAAACCTCTACGCTTGTACACGGTGAACATATTTGTAATTACATTTTCACGACGACTTTATTGGTGACACGTGCGGAGAAGCGGTGTTCTTATTTGCTGGCAGGCGTCTTAACGTAATCATACTTATTGAAAACTTATCTGAGGAAGAGTGGGAGGAGGAACGCAGAGGAGGACAGTTTGTGTTCTGGGATATGATTTCTTACTTCATTTTTACGGCCTGGAGACGATTTAGTGAGTGCACGAGTCGGAGGATTATGGTTAATTAGCACGTTAATTGGAATTTGTAACTGAGTCCGTCCTTGTTGGTCAGGAAATTAGACAACGATTGGCCGTGGATAAGAGATATGATGAGCTGAAAACATCACAACTCTGCTATGATTTGTAATCGTGCATGGAGGAAGTGTTCGAACAGTTAGGCAATTATTGGACATAACTACCGAGCCTGAAAATAACTTAGCATTAATATAAGATCCATTATAGAAATATTGATCACGATGAAAAACGCCACTGCACAGGAAACTTTCCAGACAAAAAGAAAATAGATAAGTAGAAGTTATAAAGAGTCAAACAGATTGATAGAGCACACTTCAGCGGAAAGCGGAGGTAACACTGAATATCGCCACCACTCAAGAGCGAAACACACTTCAGAGCAACAACTATCTCTCATATAACTTTTGAGTGTAGAAAGAGAAGAAGTGAGAACATATATAGAGTCCTGCATCAGCAGGAAGAAGAGTGACTGAGCTAGGAGAGTTAAAGTGTAGGGAGAACTAGCCACTATAAGGAAGAACAGAGAGGAGTGAGGAGAGGAAGGAATAAGGAGAGGGAGAAGTAGAGAGAGGAGTAAGGAGAGGGGTGGGTAGCGTAGGTACCTGCAAGTCCAGGAACTCGAATTCAATGTTACAGATAGCAGTAAGAACTGGGCTGGACAATTAAACCAACTTCTTGATGGCTTCACCTGGGCTGCTCACTACCGCTTATCTGGCTTGAACAGCTAATGTTGCTCTGTATTCGGGCTTCCTCTAGAGTCTAGGCTTCCATATTTTAATAATTAACTCTAGTTCTATCCTAATACTACCTAGATAGGTTCACTTGGACGGGCTAGATTATGTTAAAAGGTTTCTTAGACCAGCCTTTTCGGCGTAATGCCCAAAATTGCATCAACATTGGGTAGGAGCTCCAGTAGAAAATATGGGTCTGCAAAAAGTGGGTAGAGTTGGTGGAACAAGAAGCCGGAGAGACGGGAAACGATATCATGTACATCATGATGAGAACTACAGAGTTAGAGTGGTATGATAAATTCACGGACAACATCTTCGCAGCTAATATTGAAATTGTCTTATAGACAACAGCCATTTGAGACTGTTTAACTTCGAACGTTTAGTACTGAGGTCTGTGTTGTCTAGTTTCAACTCTTTAAATCTGAAAAATATTTGGGTATATTTGATAGGCTAGTTACATGTTTAAACATTTCTACAACAAGAATTGGAACATCACTTAAAAGTATGGACAAGAACTTAATCTCTTTTGAAGAACTAAGTAAGTAGAGCCTATATGAGTCACAGTACGTCTTATTTCTATCAATATTCATTCAACTATTGGTCTAAACTACTCGCCACTTTACATGAAGCAATTTGGACGTTAACACGTGTCAACAGACGAATGACATTGCCGGGCCTCGACCCATTAAAGTTCATTGTAATGGAGCCTCAATAAACACGTGACACAGTCACGTGATTCTTATTGAAGCATTGTGCAGTTTAACTGAATATCAACGTTGTGAGGAAATTGCTCATTATTTAAACTGCTAAGTTAATTAACCATGTAGTGCATGTTCAAGGAGAAGGTGAAAGTTTGATCAGTTCGAAGTTGTCTGTGGGACGATGTGACATTGTGACACTTTATTGAGATCAAAGTGGGTAGCAAGACACTTCGTAGTCATTGGATTTGGTGTACACTGTGTAGATCACGTAAGACTGCATAGTGTGCACAGAAATTATGCACAAATGCGCACACAGTCGCGTGCCCCTGTGCATATGGTGCCCTTCAACAAGACGTTACTTATGGAACACTATGCATAATCCTTATAGTGTGCTTCATTGAGATTGAGCGTGCTTTGTGGGCACTAAAGCTCATAAAGCAGGCCTGCAATACAGCGAAAATTAAAATGAACTTTGCAGATTGCCTTTTTCAATAGTGATCAGCTGAATTATGAATCAGGTGGTTTCATTCTCCATTGTTCGGTGACAAAATAAGACGAAATTATGGGTAAAGAATGTCCAATGGGCAGCTAGGGCGAAACAAAATCGCGTCTAATTCCTCTAATGAACATCCAAGTAGTGATTACGCTGAACATCGCAGAGCAAAATTTAGCAAAGGTCTTCGCTCTAATATAACAATACAGCCCAGTCAAACGACGTTAGAGCGTATTTCAGAAACGTAGGTACTCACTTTAGTACAACAAGACGTATCAAATTTTAAGTCAAAATCGCCAATGATCTAAACATGATGCTGATCGAAAGTGTAGCTCTTGCGAGTAACAAGAGCGCCGAGTGATTCTCGAGAATTTAACTTAGATCATGGATACCTATTCGCTATAACAACGTTACAAAACTCATTTGTGATTGTTAAAATGAAGATTTGATGAAATTTCGCCGGTAGAAAGATACGCGATAGGTATCAGTACTAACAGACCTTAAACAGCCCTTAATTACATGGAAGCAGATTTATCGAATGATAATGAGCATACATCGTACCACTGTCTAGAAACGGCCAGGAATTCAGGAAATATAAAAAAGCATAAGCATCCACGCCATTGAAAATACGACCTATCAGATGGACTTAGATCTAGAAAAAATAAAATGTAGTAAAACCTGCTCTGTTTGATAAATTCAAACTTGAAGTTCCAAGTGACCAAATCCCATGGCTACAAAGGACTAAAAGAGTGACGCTAAATGATCGAAATAGATGGAAAACGAGGAAGCGATGTAATATCAGATTCACGATGTCACATGAATTTCTCGATTCCCCAACCCTAGAACTAAAGCTTATATTGAATTTCTGACTCGATCCAGGCGATGAAGATGTGTAACGCCACCTTCAAATTCCTTAATTGTGGGCCGCTAGCAACTGATCAGACAAAGTTAAAAGGGATATTTGAAATTTCGAGGGGCTGAGTCCCATATAACTATTGTTTTAAATCCAAAAATGTAAACGATAACAATATGTATTTCATTTAGCATTTTCGGTTTATCCATACTTTTGAAAATTGGAAGTGTATTGTCTTTTGTGTATTAGAGTATTAGTATAGTAAGACGCAAGACTTAATTTTCGTCGACACAACGTTTAAAACGTACTTGAAATAAAGAAGGGGCAGAGAGAAAGAAAGTCGGTATTGGCTAAACTGTTCTGCCGACAGCCAAGGAAAGGTCTGAACCTCTTTAGAAAAGAAGTTGCTAAGGTATTGAAGAATTGGGCAACCTCTCTCTTGCTTCAAGACGCCAAATTAGCAAATTACAAACTTAGAACTTGTACTCGCAGTATATCGGGAAATCGTGTTCCACGAAAAGATCAGCCCAGATCACCCTTGAATTTTAATGAGGACGATGACTATTAAATGATAATCCAATTATGATAATAGGATTCTTAACTTATATCACAGTGTACCATTATGGGCAAGGAGCTGGGACGGCTCCCAAAGGCTCCCTTTCGGACATCAGTGTACTGTAAGCAGCACTGCGCAGGAGAGATTTGAGACTGCAACTAAGCAAACTGAACCTTTCCCTGCCTGGCACTAACTCTCCCAGCTACTTGCTATTCCTAGACAAGTTCCAGGGAGAAGAAGGGTTTGTAAAGCATATCGGCTAATTCGATACAAATTAATTATTAAGTACTCAAGTAGATAAGTATATGTATCTAGTTGAGTACTCAAGTAGATATGTATCTTATAGTTAAGTACTCAAGTAGATATGTATCTAGTTAAGTACATGGTCCATAAAATGTGATGCTAGCAAACGAGGGTTACAAACTGGACGATGCGGTACATGTAAAACTTGGAATAAATGTGTATAGAGATTTTATAGTGATTAAATCTGATCATGAGAGATTTTGGAGAATTCTCTAAACAAAGAGAGAACTTAGAGAATTCTCTAATTTCCATCAGTTCTACTTTCTTACTTGGATCACCAGGGCAATAGCAAGGTGGTCTTGGTCAATGATCAATATGCACTTTCTCATTTTCATGACCACTGCGTCTATCTATAGCCATGACGATTGTGTCCAATTATGACTCCAACTACTGCTAACAAGCTAGTGAAAAGACTAAAAAACGTGATATTTTTACGGTCCCACTTGTTCAATTCTAAGAGTAAACAAGATTACAAACTATTATATGGTACGTGACAATCATACTATAATCTTGTTATTTATAAGGATTCAACAAGATAAGCTATCTTATTGATAAATCTTCGATTCAATTATCAAAGCACTTTTACCAAGTGATACAAACTGCAAATTAACAAGCGAAACAAATTAAAAGCAGATAATATGCGTGTTCTTAATGGCGATTGTTCGCAATTAATTCCCGATAACCACATCAGCTTAGCGTCACGACCAAATCGGTAAACACGTCGGCCATGCTGCTCTACCGAGGACGATTTTAACTGAACATCACGTGAGAAAGTAGAATAAACGTCCAATTGTATTCATATCGGGAGGCTTCACAAGAAGAAGATAAACTACTGGAGCTTCTCATGTTGGACCGCAGTATTTACCGCCGCGGTAAGACAACGATGACGAGAGTGACGTGAGTAGTTTCCGTCTCATCAGAAGTCTGATTTTCTGATAGATAGTGGGACGAATTCGCAACGTTTAATATACTGAATAGCAGCTGAAGACGTATGAGATGCTTGCATAAAAAAGAGTGTGTATAGTGAAGATGAGGTACGCTGTAAGGTGTTCAACGCAAGTTGACTCTTGAACAGAAACAGAGAGCCTGGGTGGTAACAGAAGCAGATAGTTTAGGCGGTAGATAGATAGTTTAGACGGAAGGAGATAAGAGCTCAAGAACTAAATTCCCAATTAAGACAGACTGAGCTAGTCCAGTCGAGTGATAAAACGTGTTGAGGAGTTAAAACGTTTTCAAATATCCATCATCATTAACATCCTTAAATATCAACGGTTGATATCGTGATAAAGTCAGCTAAAACGATAAATTAAAAGTATAAAAAGGGGGCTAAACTCAAAATGCCCAAAACTAGCGAAACTCAAAGGCGAAGATAAGAAGCGATAGGGACTAGGCAGGGCGGTGCAGTCGGAGTAAAAGTCTACGCGAGTACATTGGTGAAGGAATGTTGGATGAGGGATCAAGCAAGTAGAACTATATGAAATACACGACAACTCTAAAGTATGGGTATTGTTAGGCTGAGAGCACGGTGTTAACCTACATGTTAGATTTCATGATATGTAAGATACGCTAGTAGTGGTACTCGCAACGGCGAATAACTGTCCCTGCAATGGCCAACAACCGTCCCTCTAATGACTTATCCGTCAGAGAAAGAAAAACACGAGGACAGAAAAGAATTTGGCCCAATTCGGCTGATTGCTCAATCTTCACGACGTTGAATCTCATGGCAAGCAAAAACCAGGTATGTGTATCATACAGGCCGGGCCGTGGAAGTGATTGAAGCCATTATCGCTGGAAGAAGAGGGCACCTAACATGCAGGGAAGCGTGCATTCTCTACTGATATCGATTGATATATATATATTCTTTTATTGTCAACTGTGTGAATCAAATACGTAAGATGAATACTCGACTAGATAGATGAGTATATAGCTTTAAATCTGGATGTCTTTGAAGGAGCTGAGAGGAATGAAAACTAAAGAAAAGTTTGGGCCACAAATTCTATTGGCAGATGGATAAGGAATGCATTTTTCAGAACATTTGAGGTTTATGACAAATATAAGTTATGATTTGGAATAACGAAACGAATCTAAAAAATACGGAAATAAAAGAAAAAAAAGTAGACAGTGATTATGTAGTCTTGTAGTAACACGAAACTTTTTAGTTTTAGTTTTTAACGCTCTGACTTTGTGTAAATGTACTTTACGCTACATATAATCAATATAGTACAACAAAATCGATATGAATATGAATCTTGCGTACGCGGTTATTAGTGGTAAAGCAAAGTCAGCCTAAACGGCTTAACATAAACTATAAAATTAAAAAAGAATAATGGTTATTGAAGTTTCACAATGTATACACATTATTATTCGATAAAGTTACTTTTGATTCACTAGCTTGCAAGATAGCACGCAGATGCCCTGAATGTTCGTGTTGTTCGCACAAAAACTTTGTCTTTATTGCGATTCTGAATTTCTACATAGATATCCGTTATAGTTGCAGACTAAAGCTTAACTCGAAACAAACATACGGCAATAAGGCAAAATGATAGACAAACATACGGCAAAATGATAAACAAACATACGGCAAAATGATAGACAAACATAAGGCAAAATGATAGACAAACATAAGGCAAAATGATAGACAAACATAAGGCAAAAGGATGAATAAACATACGGCACGCTGACAAACTAAAATATCGTCCGCACTGATCAACTACGCGACAAAGACGATAAAATATTATATCTTTGACAAGTTGTTCATTATTGAAGAAATCAAAATACATATGAGAGAACATAAGGACGAGAATAAAATCCAGTGGTTACAGAAAAAGACTGGCCGTCGCGCCGTAGTGTCGTACAAATGATATTTTTGCCGTTCCAAATTCCAATTTTCAGACTAAAAAATTCACAGAATTTATATAATGAATCCCTAAAGTATCTAATGCATGTAGCCAGAGCTATCAGGGCTCAAATATGAAGCAAATAAGTAAAATACCGGGAAACAAGATACAATCAGTGCTGAGTACATATACAAATTTTGCTAGTTTGGCTGTTATATATCACACAACTAAGATAAAAAGCAAAATAAAGTGGCAACGCTCGTAAGTCTAAAAGAAAGGCTCACTATAAGTATAGTGCTGTACATTGTACAGTACTATACAGTACAGTGTACAATATTCAGTTTAACATTGACGCATTCGAACTAGAGGATTTCGTCACTGCATTAAATCTAAGTGCTTCCACCGATTAATCAGTGTTATCGGTGTTTAGACTTAGTCTCTGTCGGAATTACTGGAATTACAGTGCACGGAAAAATGAAAATATCTAGCGTTATGTCTTCATCGACACTGTGTTGGATAGGTGAAACGCAAAAATGTGGCGGATACTCTTGGAGGAAATTATCAAGTCTTGTGCCCTGTTGACTGGACAGCGGCTATTGGCACACATATTGCCAGAATGTCACTGAGGAAGAAAGAGTCGAATTTCTGTTTTTCAATTTCTGTAAATTACGTTGGATACTCCATTGTTACATAAACCCGCGCTAGGACTTTTATTCTGCCCAGCATTTCGAGAAAACTTGGAAAGTGATACGTCATAGTACTTTGTAGTAGAGAATAGTTTCCCTTTGTAGTAGGCAAGTAATTACTGACGTTATTAGCATATTATTCACAGTATTTATAGAGCAGTATAGTTACGTAAACATCTTCAAACTTGGCCAGCATTTTGCAACAGTTGCAAATTCTATGTTGAATCAGCAAACATTACATCAGCTGCAGCTGCATAATATTTAAGTCCTAAATCAGGTACAAGGATAATTGCGAAATAATACCGAACATTCCTGATGAATTTGCTAGGATTTACTGAAATATGAAAAATCATGAAAAACTAAGATATTGTGGGCAAGGTAGCCGGTAGGAGTCATGACAGATAAAGAACGATCTTGTGATAAGGGAAACTTGATCGAAATAAGGTTTAAACTTTAACCTTAAAGATTGTGATACAAAATCAAGTTGTGCGAAATCCGATATATCAGTATTTATGTAGTGATTTTCTTAAGTGACAGAAATAAATATAAACAATTATTTAAGATTTGAGCACACAGAGAATCTTTCTACCCCTGCTCAAGTGTACGTGTCGGCACAAATTCAAAATGAAATATGAATCATAAGTATACTTTATTATAGAAAGCGGGTTGCTGTAATAAGGAACTAAAGTAGAGATTAAGGTAGAAATTAAGGTAGAAATTAAGGTAAAATTAAGGTAGTTGTAACAAAAGAATTAACCTTAAATCCCGACAACTACCCATGGAAGCGGGACGAAGGTTTAAACACTCTGGTTTTCACGCCGTCTATCGTAACCAGTCCACTAGACCACACTGCAACATTCTGCACGTGCACGAGCGTCTCCTTGCACGTGCAAGAGGTAGACGTTACATGCCGAGTTTAACAATTGTAAGCTTAACCAGGTCGACAAGGTTTAAAAATAAAACTGGAATGTAGAAATGATACAGAAAACGAGGTTGTAGCAAGTTGTGTGACGGGCCAGTGGCTAATATTGATTAGACCTGTTACTGCAGCCTGCAGGTAGGGCTGGAAAAGATGGCTAATATTGGTGAGACCTGTTACTGGTAGGGCGAGAAAAGGTGGCTATTATTGATGAGACCTGTTACTGGTAGGGCGAGAAAAGGTGGCTATTATTGGTGAGACCTGTTACTAGTAGGGCGAGAAAAGGTGGCTATTATTGGTGACACCTGTAACTGGTAGGGCAAGAAAAGGTGGCTATTATTGGTGAGACCTGCTTCTGATAGTTAGGGTTGTGGACTGATAATACAAAATTACAAAAAAGGCATCGTAAAACAAGCTTAGGTTCGCTTTGATCTATAATATAAGATACCAAAAACGACAGTGAATAAGGGACTCCGACAAAAGTAACTCGTTATGATTGGTCGCTAAAGGAATGTAAAGCTGTTTTATTCAGTTAATCGTGGTACCATTAGTCCAGTTATAATTCCTGTGTGGTTCGTGTAAAAGCTGCTAGGGTGTGGAGAGCTTGTTGATGTCGTTTATGTATTGTGACGTCATTATATTGAATCGGGAAATATATCTTATTCCAGGGGGTTATGAGGACTGAGAAGGGCTGGAAGTGGGCACTGGCATTTTCTTATGTTTGCTAGGCAAAACATAAAAGATGTGGATTTTAATTGTTTAAGGATGAAAGGATCAAAGCGGTGATAAGAGCAGCAGACCCTGTAAAATACTGCCATCTACTCTCAAGCCAGCGTAATCCTGTAAGAGCTGGAAATAAACGTAATCACCCCATCTAACCGAAAACCGAACAATGGTTTATCTTGAACATGGCAAAGAAGTTGAATTAAAATCTTCCAATTTGACGATTTAGACGACAGACAAACTTTTACCGAGCGGCGTTTCTACAAATTTCGGGAAGGTCTCTCGGCTTGGTTGTTGGCCGGTATTGTCCTCTACAATGAAAGAGATCAGTTTAATTCCAGATTAATGTTATGGAGAAACTTCTGCCTTTCTGTGGAACTGACCACTAGAATAAGAAATGTTTAAGCGGGTGTTGTAAGGAAATTCGAACGAATGAGTAATTGAAAACTCATAATACAGTTCTTTATGCGGCACTAAGTCAACAGATGTGGAAAGCACTGTTTAATTGATATTGAAATAATCAAACATGATCATCGATCGCTTTAAATTACGTATTCTACACGTATCATACATGTATAATGTGTTTTAGTACACCCAGCAAAAATTAATTACCGACCCCAACAACTGTATAACAAGCACTGCAAGTCAACAAATCTGGAGCTGCACTGGCATTCGGCAAGCAGTGTACCGGAAACCATTGGATCGCCATTACTTACAATGCTATCTGTTAGGATTACTTTAGATAATTGGAGCTACATTGTGCCCCAAACAATATATATATAATACCCATCACGCATACATGTACGTGGGTACTGGGTTACTGTGGAGTATTGGTGCGTTTTGTCAAATAGTGCGTTTTTTCAATTTTGAATTGGTCAGACTCTTCAATTTGCCGATAATAAAATCTAAACTCAAAAAGAGGCAGATTGATATAAACGTTAGTACTTACTTTAAGACTGGGCGTGTTAATGTACATAAATTTCGCGATCATGGATGTACAAGGTATGTACTATGTGGTATACAAACGTGAAACGATGGCACAAACCCTGCATCAAGTCTACCGTTTTTATCAAATATACCAAAAACGTGTTTTCATAAGATGAGGCTTAATTTAGGACAATCACAAACACAGGGTAAATTAAACCCTATGATTTTGTCCTGATATTTTTCCTTAATGATTAATCAAATATTATTCGGCGGACATGATTGGCTCATAATTAATAGGATTTTTTCGAACCTTCATCACTGGTAAAAACTATGATAAACTGATTTCAGGCAGTTAAAAACTTGGATCAAAAAATTCATGATTAAGCAAAAACCAAAAAGTCAGAATCTGTTCTATACAAGTATATAAGTATATACAAGTATATAAGTATATACAAGTATATACAAGTATATACAAGTATATAAGTTTATAAAACTGTTCTATTATAGCTATAGAACTTCCAACATCCACAAAATTCGAACTTATGAACCATATAAATACAATCACCAGAAGTGAAACATGGAAATAAGTAATGAAATTAAATGCACTCATCGCTCCGGTGCCACGTCATGTGGAACGAGATCGGATTAACACGCAAACACAAATTAACTCAAATTTGAATGGCTCTGATCAACTATCGATTGTCAAACTCACGCGTGCGCGCGGCTCAGCGTGTGTAACTGTAAGTGTAACTCAGATAAATCATATACATTTTACACAGTACACTTCACACTTAAAACCGTCGCAGTTCGCACGATTAGTGATTACGAATAATGGTTAAAACGAATTGTGAATACCAAATGAACACTGAATGTTATGATTGATATAGCCATGTCATTATATTATACAGATTACAGCACTAGCTGCAGTATTTGATTTTTGGATATTTCCACTTAGAATTATTGAATATGATTATAAATCGTTCAACTGAACATGGTTTTGTGCCTGATGTCCCATAATTTTACAGTCCTGCACTAACATTGAGTAAACACCTGTACGTCAAACACCTGTAACTGTAAAGCCTATCACGTCTAGAAGAAAATTCTGTTGCAAAACATCTACGAAAAACAAACGATTGACTCTGATAAGAACTTTATAAATTTAGACCGAATTCCCCGCAAATCGACTACAACTGTTAAAATAGTAGAACAATAGTCAATACATCAAGAGCAGTCCTTATCCAGATCACAGTTCGTATCAACCACCCAAACAACGTTTAATCTCATACTATTTGCTTAGATTGGGGGCTCTAAGAGATAACAGGTTATATATTTTGAACAATACTACCGGTGGCCAGTAAGCATCGTCTTGTGAAAGAGAAAACAATCATTTGGAAAGTGGGATTTACAGCTTATCATGCGGTAGTATCATCAGTTTAACAGTTTGAATTAATGTGGTATCGAGTAAATCTTTAATGTGGTATTGAGGAAACGTACGACATTATGATTTAATTCTACTTATTAACCGGTAACTGAAAATAACTGAAAATAATGGATTGCAGTTAAAGTAGGTGTCGTCTCGAGCAAAGGATTTTGGTCGATACACGCACTACTAATGCTAAGGTACTAAGGGATTTAAAGAAATAATTTCTTTTAAAAGAGATGATTCATAAACTTACAGTTACAGCTATTAAGATAATTGACAGTTAGGATATAACCTTAAATTGTCACCCAAGATTCTAAGAAAATTACAATGCAATAAAGAGAGGTTATTTTGATCCAAAAACCTGAGTGCAACGTTTACTCGTTTAGTTCTAGATTTCAAATTTAAGTAGTCAAATTTACAAAAAAGAAAAAAATATTGCCTGCGCTGCGTGGCTCTCTCTCTACGGTCCCCACAAATAACAATGATCACTGAGGTACCCATGTATTGAAATTCAAATTTAAATCCTAGTCTTATTTCCCACGTCGTTTTAAAGCAGTTAGAAAAGTCCTTACACAGTGTGGTCAACACAAAACCATATCCAGGAACCCAAAATTGTGAGATATTTGATATATATTTACGATCTAGTTTAGATGTTATACTGGCACTACAGTCACTCATCATGGTGAGCACACTGTTAATTAATAATAATATGCACCGTTATACTTATAGTACTACTACTATAGTATGCGTGACAAGTTGTGTCACACTCACCGATTTTATGTCTAGTGTTCGCATAGCACCACAATTACATATCATACTATTACATATCATACTATTACACTACTAAACGTGCTAACATTATCACCGAATGTGAACACTAAAAATACTAACATTACGCATGGATGATGAACGAGATGCTAGTTCTGACAAGCACTAAGCTCGGACAACTTCAACAAACATGAGTTAGGAGAAAAATCATACCGGGGCAGAGAAAGCTACTCAGCTAAATAGCGCCGAAAGTAAGCATGTCAAGTTTTAGAGTGTCAGAAGCCAGAATGACGTTACTGAATCCCTTATACAACCAAATAAACTATGGTCTTTTACTAAGGTTATTCTAAGTGGAGAGGAGATTATTTGAGTTGAGCTGTGAGATCAGAAAACGATTCAATTTAAATATGTAACATCTTTTACCTCAAATCAAATCTAGCGAATATTTGTTTTACCTTGAATTTTAACAATAGATTCTCCAGTACAGCAGTTAAATATAAATTTGAAAACTTGAAGATCTGTGACACACGTTCATTGTTAATGTCAGTGATAAGTGGAGTGAAAGGAAAACTATTCTAGATATGAACTATAATTAAAGTTGGTCTGATTCCATGGTGTTAGCTACTCACGCTGCCCCGGATTGTAAACAAATACAACGAGTTAAACCCGGGGTCTTACGTAGATATACTGCTAGTCTGCTAGTCTAACTCTGAGGCTACTGTAGTCAGTAGTATTGCAGTTTGAGTTGTGACAATTGAAACGCGTTATATTCGGGAATAAGAATCTAATTAACAAATAAAAATGTAATACAGTATTTCACAAAGTCCAGAAGAAAGCATAATAGTTTGAAGTTTCAATATTCAAATTCAATCGATTGAAAGTAAGTCGCGGCAACAAAGTCATATTATAGTTGGCTCCTTCATATCCAGTAACTTCAAGTTAAAGCTGAACGTACAGAGACGATTGATTCGACGAAGTGCAGGTTTTTGTTCTTAGAGAGAATCTAAAATAAATTGTAAAAACGTTCTGTTAGTTAAATAATCCTGTGGCAAGTTTTACATTTCCTGTAAATCGAATCTCACTTAACTAGGACCAAAAATAGATCAATACCATATCGAAATCTACAGCAAATACAACGTCGTATTAGTTGAATAGGGACGTTAAATAAACCTTTGAAACTAAAAACCGAATTTCTGTATTTAATTACGGTAACTCAACAGCAACTTAAAAGATTTTAGAAGCACGATGGTGTCATAATCTAGCAATTCCATGCACTAACAGATCAAACTGCAATATTTTGTAAGCACAGTCATACGACACAATCCATAAGCATTTTGGAGAAGACATTCAGCTTTATTAAGAAATAACTTTTATCCCGAATGTTTCCCTCCAACAGTTGAAGCAGCTCCGGTTCGATGACTGTTGATGAAACAGTTAAGATTTGATCAGCAATACACTGGACAGTGTTTGGTACACCAAGTTTCACTTTATGTTATGGTATCCAGTAAATCTAGAGGTTGGGAGGGTGTCGCGAACAGCGCCTTTCGTTTTGTGATACTTCTTTCAGATCCCTGAAATGTAGGAGGTGTCTGAAACAGTTCTAACTTCATTCAGTAGATTGGTTCTCATTGAGTTGCTCAACTTTAAAGTCGCTACAGTACAATCTATAACATGTTTCCCACCAAAGTCGATTTCATGGTGTCAGTTATTGATCACTCAAACGATCACTACTTGCATCTATCAATTTATTCACCTGAGTAGACTGAGATAACTTGTCCTCGTTTTCTCTGCTCTCTCCGTTTTCTTGGTTCTCCTTATTCTCCTCCTCCATCTCAGCAGGTCGAGTGATGAAACTGCTGATCCTCACGGAGAAGGAAGTCAGGGATCGTTTTGTACTTACATGGTCCACCTGGTGAGAGTGTGAGTTATATACATGGCTGTTTTGTAACTTGTAACCACTGGCTCTGAACTTTGAAAATAGTAGTGGCCAGCAGAAAGCAAGCTTTATAATCGATACTGTAACTGTGTTTGAACAGTTTTAGAGCAGTTTTAGAGCAGTTTAGGAGTTCAGTCACCTCCTCAATGATCTGCTCGACGAGAGAGTGTATAAGTTTGAGGTTGGCCTGGTCTCCTCCCACAACCCCACAGTGGGGCAGCACTTTTATCAGACACCTCCCGTACGGCGAGGTGGGACTTATCAGGATCTCGTTACACATCTTGATGGCTATCTGTTCGTGGTGGCGACCTGCAAAACAAGACTTGTTGGTGGATCAGTCTTTAGAGGAACTGGTCGTGTCGTATTTTGTTATGATATATTTCCACATTTCAAGCTAACGAGAAGTTTACAAGTTGGAGGATTTCAGACGACTTTCTAGACTGCAGAATGAACCTTCCAGTACCTCTGAGAAGAGAGAGCATGAGTTCTGCAACGTTGGCAGGGTTGATCTCCAAGAGAGGGGAGGTGTGGGGAGCATCGCAGATAGTCGCTAGGGTGGGGAAGAAAGCTTGCTCAACCACCTCCATCAGCTCCCTGGATGTTAGCAATTGTCAAGTTAATTGTTGACGAGGGTAGCTATAAGATAATTTGAGAAATCAGCTCGTAAAATACTCAAGGCACAAAACGGACAAAATTCTATTCATGGACGAAAACTTAACTTCGTATACGCAGAAAATTAGAAAATCGGCTACAATTTGGTAATTTAGCGGCAAGATGCAGTAGCTACTCAC
>JH153023.1:180785-195587 GCA_000226015.1 Mnemiopsis leidyi
TTATTATTTGTTCGTTTTACTTGTTGCGTTGGATTATCAAATCAATTTTTCGGAATTAATAATTTATACTTGTTATCTATTTTACCATAAGTTATTTTCAGGAGCCACTATTGTTTCAAAAATGACAGGGGTGCACCTCGCAAATCGGTATTCATGCAATGGGCACACCCAGGATTAACGAGGATCTGGGTAGGTTTATAGAGGTAGTGTATATGTTGGGATCGTTCATATTACGCGTACAAGCGGAGACATTGTCCTCCGGTACCTCCTGGGTACGGTCACATGACATAGAATCATATTGTGTTTACTAGCCGGAAATTGGGCCTGCTGCCGCATATAAATGTATGGTAGTGATAAGTTTATCTCTTAAAATAGTCTTCAGTTACTTAAAAACTTATCATCAGACTTTCACTTCTTCTTTCTCTTTCTTCCCTCTCAAATCTATTTTGCACTCCCGTCGGTCAACTCTTTTCTCTCCCTGGCCCTCCCTAGTCTCTTTTCTCTGTCCAATTTTCTCTCTCTGCTCTTAAGCCCCGACTCTCCTTTTTCCTCTTTTCACACTCGTCTATCTACCCATAAACTCATCCCTCCTTTGTCCTCTTTTCCTACACTCTCCTCTCTCGACTCTTCTCTATGCCCACTCTCCTCTCTTGGAAATTCAAACTAAGAAAAAACTTGAACTTGGATCTCGATCAAAGTGATGTCAATACATACTAGCTTCTTTTTTAAAAACCACCAAGAAATCCCAAATATTGAATAAAAACTCTTATTTTCAGTGCTAAAGCAGCACGACGGTGGTTGTTTTTAGTTAGATATGACATCACCGAAAAGAAATTACGACATCAAGGGTAGAAGGTGACATCAACTCTCAGAGGAAAGCTCAGCAAGCAGCAAGCAAGTACCAAACGGAATATTACGCCAGAATAGGTGCCACTTTAGTGCTAGCATTGGCCCCGTCCGGACAGCTAACAACACAAAACGGGCCAATAGTTTAATCTGACATGTATTCTCCAAATTCAAAACAGTCAAACTCCAAAAATGCAAGCTTACGCTTCCTTCTTAGGAGCGGTCTATCCAACCGAATGTTGTGTTAGATCATTTTTTCCTGTGCTAAATGCTGCCTTGTGGTCAATGACTACTGTGTATTGTCTTTATTTTCAGCTGAAATAGCGACGAGAAGAAAAAGAGGGAAAAGTTCAGTGTAATCAAAACCACCTTGTCTGACTGTTACTGATAGCGTTTGGACTTCCAGGAATAGAATCAAATACGCAACTGTAAAACCGTAACTAATTTATGATTTTCAACCAAACAGATTTCAATTTATAACTTTCATGAAAATAAGTTAATATCATACTCTGTATTTGTGGACAGTCTTAATAAAACATCATTTTCCTCCAGGGAGACCAGCTAGGACCACAAAAAGCGAGCTCACTACAACCGAGGATAATACACTTGAAGAAAAGCCCCAGTTAATCGCAGTAACTTCTTCTACCCAATGATTGGAGAGTAGCAGACAATTTGGACGGCTTCAATTTTATTTGACAATGACCTAGCAAGTTTTTCATAGAATAATGAGCTATTACCATTAACGTTAATTGATGTAATCGATGACTATTGATGCAGCTTGAGCTACTGTGTAACTGTGGGACTTACTTTCAGCGTTTCTATTCATTCTTCGAATTTTATTCCTCGGGCGTCTTGTGCGCTTTTTGCAGTATGCCAATGCTTCCTTGACAATTAGATACTGATTTCATACTATTCTTATTTTCATCTTTTCCAAACATTGCAGAATTGGGTGAAATTTGGTACACTTTACTTGAGTGGGTCCTGACCATTTTTCACAGCCTTTAAACTCTCTTACTTTATGGAAGGCGCGGATGTATTTTTCACATCTTAAAACTAAAGTGTTGAATGTCAGTTATTCAGACAAATTTTTGCAAGCTTATTTTGGAACATATTCAATCTTAGCGGCCTTGTCATGAACATGGCCATTGCAGGTCTGGTGTCATATTAGCGGAAGACGATTTTTTAAAGTTAAACGCAAATCAAGATATCTCGTACTGAAACTCGTCGTACTCGTACATCTCTTTCCTGCATATCTGCGAGATTTTGCAGTTTGGCTCAGAGTATGGTGCAATCAAAGCTAAAGCTTGTTGATGATGTATGTTTCATGCTTGACACGAGAAATTCTCTATCGGGATTTAGGTTTTTAATTGGGATCTTACCAAATTATATCAGCTCTAAATGCAATCCCGTCTATTCTGGCGTTAGTTATAGTTTGAATTCGAATAAGTACTGTCCTTTCTTATTCTTAACTTGACTTTAAGCATTCCTGTGATATGTTTATGTGCTTATATTCCATCATGTATAATTTGTCCTAACTTTCCAATGTTTTTCTTGAGATTAACATAACTGAGAAAAAATTTCAAGCAAGGTACAGAGTTCGAACTCTGTACCTTGCTGTTGGCAGCATCCGCCTTCCCAACTGAGCCACATGGATCATTGTTCATTGTAATTTCCTTGAGTCAGATACAGTGCAAATTTTCAGAAGATGACAACTGTTTTGGGCTAAAACTAAGAGGCTGTTGACGCGTCTTCTTAGACGCGTATAATCGGCATTTTAGCGTTGTGAACAGTCCAATCAGTGTCCCATATCTCAAAAGCCGCATGGAGGGCCATCATAAAATTTCACACAGACATAGATCAAACGATTTCTGACAACATTTCAAAAATTTACGGTAGCCCTCCATGCGGTTTTTGTGCAGTGATCCAGCGAAATTTGATGGGAAGAAGAAATGCCGTCAACGATCGAAACCTTAGAATTGTGTCATAAAACTTATATGGGAATGAACAGTTAACGATTCTCTGCAAGATCATGATCACGGCACCTGTGCCCTACTGCCCCCGAGAATGAGGCAAAATTAAATCTAAGACAAAGAATTTGACTTTTTACGCGCATTTTGGTCCAAAAATATGCTGCGCAACTATCGTTTCAGCGGTCCCACCGTGAGACGCGAAGAAATTCTAAACGCGCATCGCCCGTTAAGCGCGTTCGGAAATATGAACTCTCACGACTTTTTGATTAGAATCTTTAAAGACTTGTTTTAAGTTAGGGTACAAAATGATTACACCATTTGAAAGATAACCTTTAAATCGCCAAGTTTGTGAGAAATTCAAGAAAAATGATCAAAATCTAAACGTATCACATGCAAGAGTCAACGCGAACATGTTAAACGTACGCTCTAGAAGGCTTTCGAAAATTCGTAGATTATCGACCATATTTCCATTATTACAGACCGTTAGAAAATTTTAAACTATTTCTACAGTAGCTGGAAGCATAAGAAGACAGATAATGTAAAAAATATTCAGTGAAATTTTATCGTTGCTGAATATTAGATGTCAGAAAAATCTCGACAGCTCTTCTAGTTACGCGACCAAATTTGCGTTATTGCATAAACGTTACAGCTTGCAAATAACCTCGTATTTTATCTAATAAGTCTCCCCGAAATAACTGACACGTCTGAAATATTGATAATGGACTAAAAAAGTTAGTTTCCGTTCAAATAAAACTTAACAATTAACAAATGCAGAATTTTTTTCTTTTGTCATTAAAATCATATTCTAAACGCTACCGTGCGCTGGTAAAATGGCAACTGGCCACGAAAGAGTGAAAGACAATCGGATCACAAATTATAAGATATAAATAAATAATGAATAATAAATAATGAATAATAAATAATGATGCCAGCATCATCACACATAATCACTCAAAATATCAATTTAAATTTACAAATTGTTTAAATCTCAAAAAGTTATGAAAAATCTAATGAATGTTTATAAAACTCTTCTGAGCAACAATAGGATTATCCTTAAGATAAGTATTATGCTTTAACTTATTTTCCAAATAATTTACACCTTTTATTCTATTTAAAACTTCATCAGAGATTTCCCAAAATTTCCAACACCACATATACCCAAAGCTTTAGTTTTACACTAAAACACTTCTAAATTGGATTCAAAAACGTTTAAACTAGAAGAAATCTTAACCTCAATAGGTAACTTATTCAATATTAACATAACTCTATCATTTAAAACATTTCTCCTGATTCGATTGAATTTTTGAATCTTTACTCTTTCCTGGTTTACAAAGAACATTTAATCCAGATCCACTAAATAACATACAAGTAAAAAGTGCAATACATCCAGGGATTTTAAAACGCCAGCATTGCATTTCGTCTTGCAGATCTGAGATCGTCCTACACCTTCTTTTACCTTTGATCTTGGCCGTCCAATTTTGACGAGGACAGTCCACAGTTCTAAGTACATGTGTGTACATCTGCAGTCTCAAAGTTGCAGACTTCGAAGATCCTTGTCCCGATAAATCTGTAACTTGACCTTGGACATGGAGAAATAAAAAAGTGATCAAATGAAGTCGATATCAGATCTGCGAGTGTTATTAAGCAAAACACAGGCCACAGCGCAGGAAAATTAGTTACCGGCTTACTGAAGATTAAAGCTGACTGAACAATACGTCAATATAAGCTTGAGCATTGTCAAAACTCCAATTTCTGTTTATAGCAGTAATAGCTAATAGGATAGTGCAGTGTTGATAATTTTAAGCATGGAATAATTCGTAGCACCGCGCAAGTATTTCACGTGGGGGATCAACCTGTACTATACACTCTGCCCTTGTAATAACGTTAATTTTGCGCGAAAACGCTGATCCCAGCGCAACCTTGATCCCAGCGCAACTAGTTTGTGAGCATTGGCACGTAGCGTTCAGGCTTCAACGATCAAAGGTTTGTGGTTGGGTGGTCTTTCATGTTTTAAAGAAACGTCCACCACTTTATTTGATCATGTTCATGATAATTTCTGTCTGTTTCTTTCTATTTGACGTCCATAACCTTAACCATGACACATGGTTGTTTGTATCGACATCAGTTATCGTGCTCGACAGAACGAAAGCCAAGCATGGGCGTATCCAGGGGGGGACCCATGGGACCCTAGGGTCCCCCCTTTTGAACTGAAAAATTCTAAGAAATTGGAGACGGCCAGAAATTTGGGCAATTATGTCAGAAAGAGGATCCATCAGAAGTTGGTTACATTTCTTGTAGAATTGACCATAACTTCTATTACAGGACTAGAAATGACATGGGTCTTGCCCTCACATTTTCCTCATTGTTAAATTGCCTCCCAGAGTCAAAATTTCCTAAAAAATTCCCTGGGGGGCACTGCGCCCCCAGACCTCAGCTATAAGGGGCTCGATTTACTGGCTTGTATGGTAACGGCTCGCTTCGCTCGCCGGTTAGAGGGTCCCCCCTTTGAAAAATCCTGGATACGCCTCTGTCGCCAAGAGACAGTTTTAGTCAAAGTCAGCCGGGGTCCAACTTCCCAAATGCTTTGCACGATTCTCACATGATCTCGATTATCAGTTTTGTCCACTTGTAATTGTAGGCAATGGCGAAAAATGTTGAGTGTTTAAGTTAGATCAATGTATATTCATTCAGGCCATAATTTAAATTCTTCAGAACATGGCAGTGTAGAGAACTATCTACCCTGACTTTCTATGCAGAAGATCAGGGGTTCGATTCCCTGATCCGTCAATCCTAGAGGAGAGCACTAAGGGCATTTGCCTATGCAATCTTCTTCGGTCGACTCAGCCGAATGACCTGGAAACGGTGATTGAGGGTTAAATGAGGAGGGTCTCCGTTAAAAGATCTAGAATCTTCCTGGAGCCCCTTCAGTATAAATGTTAAAGCCTGGGTACAGGTGTAACAAATACAAATACTTGGTTAGGTTGCTAAACACAAATATTCCTGTGCGAGCTTAGCACAAAATTGGGATGGCGTGTGGCGCAAAAGCTCACACACCTAATGCATCCCAAAAGGTTGTAGGTTGATAACCTATTGTAGCAGCCATCACGCCCATTGCCCGTTAACCCGATAGGGCGCTTGCAGCGCTAGCCACAGGGCTATGGTGGCTTAGCAACTGGTAAGGTAAAGGGAAAGAGCTTGGTCTAACAGTTGACATAACGAATAACGAATAAGAACATCTTTCTACATCAATGTAATGTCGGACATAAAAAATATATGACATGAAAAATTCCTTGGCCACTAATACACTAGCACCTCATGCTATTGAACAATATGGTCAGACCAAAGATGGTTTTAACTCTCTTTATTGATATGATATTCTGAAATATAATGAAAAGGAGAAGCTAACTATTTCAGAACATTTTTTATTAATAAGTTCCATGACAACTTCAAACCCAATTAGCGTCAACGAACATTCGGTTTTACAAACCTGATTTTTAGTATTTGTATTTCTTACACCTGTACCCAGGCTTTTACAGATCTTTTAATGGAGACTCATTTAACCCTCAATGTCGGCAAATGTCCAGAGCACACTCCTCTGGGATTGACAATTTTCACGCTACCTAAGCGAGAAGTTGCACAATAGAGATAGAAATATTTGTATTGCTTACATTTTTTATTTAATTTTCAAAAATTTTGGTAATTTTATACACACAAAATAGTTAATAGTACAATCGATTCTAAAATCAAGGGTTCTTAAGAACAGACCCTAGACCACACTGTATATTGGCAGTAGCATAACGTTGTTGATTATGCTCATTAGTTGGTTAAAGAGTGAATTTAAGTGCAAAGTCTGCCAATTGTGCCCCTGAATTTGTACCTTTAAAAAGCATTGACTGCTAGGCCAAAATAATTAAGCCTAATCATGTCACGGCTTCTTACCAAAGGCATTTGTTGTTGTGATTAAACTTCTTAGCTGCAAATTGTCAATATTAGCAACTAAATCTCTCTATTCAGATATGAAAAAGAGCAATTGCAAGGATGTCCAAACAACCATGTGTACCATGGTGTATTGTAAAGTGCTATACTGCTGAAGAGAAGAAAGATTTCGAACTGATACTTGAATCAAAACTAACATTAGATGAGCTTAATGATTATGTTCAGCGGAAGTGTGGTGAAAACTATCGATGTTACATTTTGCGTGGAACGGGAACTCTTAAAAAACTTCGAAGAGATAGTGAGTTTCAGGCTTTAGTTGATCAATGCAATAATGAGGTTGAACTTTACATCAAAAAATCTAGGACTTTGTCCATATCTAAGCAGCATCACCCGCCTAAAACTTTGCTTACTTCTGGAATACATAATCAGAAACCATTTGATTCATACAATGCAACTGTTTATGGTGAACTGTTTACCAAACCGAAGGATCACATTTCTAGACCTTCCTTTCAAAGAGGACATAGGAGAACAAAGTCTGCCCATGCTACTTACAACCAGCAGAGGCCAAACTTGTACATTCCTGAGCCACCTGAACCTCTGACACCAACATCAACTTCAACTAGAGGGAATTTTTCATTTTATACAAATACTGGGGGAGGTGTGTTTGTTCCTGCTGATGGCTCTGCAACTCCTGACTCTGGCTTTCAGAGCCCAGAACAAATCTTTAGAAGTCATAGTCACATGAGTTCTAACAGTCCTGAAAATTCAAGTGCAACATCCTCTTACCTCTATGAAGGAGATATGCCTCGTCACCTTGCTGAAGAACATCCTTTGGATAGCTTAAAAGATCTTTCAGTAGATGACAGTATTGCAAGTAGCACTTCAGATGCTATTGATGTTGACCAATTTTCAAAGCTTGGGAGGAACTCTTCGCTCCATCTCAACTTACCTGAAAACTATGTTGTAAGAAATATGATAGGTAGTGGTGGCTTTGCCAAAGTATATCATTGTATTGATCAGGACACAGGTCGAGACTTAGCAATCAAACAGGTATACTTTGACGACCAATGCACTGATTCAAATCGAGAACTGAATGCATTAATGAATGAGATATCTATCTTAAAGAAACTAGACCATCCAAATATCGTTTTATACTATGGTTCAAATATAAGTGATGGGCATTTCAATATATTCATGGAATATGTGAGTGGTGGTTCTATGCGATCATTCATTCAAAATAATGGCCCTCTATCTAACAAATACACCATAAAATGTCTTCATCACATATTACTGGGTTTGTCCTATCTACATCAAGAAGCTATTATTCATCGTGACTTGAAAGCTGCAAATGTATTGAAAACTAGTGATGGCACCATCAAAATAGCAGATTTTGGTGCATCTAAAAGATTTGACACTTTGCGCAGCATAAATGGAGCAAATTCAGTTGTTGGAACACCTTATTGGATGTCTCCAGAAGTCATACGTGCTCAGAGTAAGTAAATTTGATAACATAATACCTTTCACCTGTTACCAACCATTCAAGACTTATATCTAATCATGGTTTTCAGAACTCTTCTAGCACCACAATTATAGATATGATTTAGCTGAAAATAGTAGTACAAGCATACAGGAATGTCATTTCCAGTGCTTTCATTTCCTGTACTGTTCTTACTACTGTTCTTACTAAGTGTTTACTTTGATACTTAGCTGATCAATTTTCTTTCAGGTTACACAAATCGGGTGGATATCTGGGGTGTTGGAGTTACTGCATTTGAGTTTTTATCAGGGAATCCTCCGTTTTACCACATAGAGCCCTTGGCTGCAATGTTCAAGATAGCGCAGAAAAAAATGAGGGATGAGCTTTCATTTTCAGAGCATGTACCTGCAATATTGATACAGTTTGTATTACTCTGCTTAGAGCAAGATCCCAAGGACAGACCTCCTGCTAAAGTGCTTTTGGAGCATTCCTTGTTCTCTATGGGTGTATGATTTAGTTGATGATAAAGGCAAGGGTCCCACTGTCTAAAACTTTCTTTGCTACTCAGTAACTATTTGTTTTTATTAGAAATGCAGAAAGAGATAGTCTCTATATTTGATATAATACTGATTTTATAATAGCAAGTACTGCCTCGGCAAGAAATATTCGTCATCATAATCATGCAGTATCATGTCCCGAAACAGTCGTTTTGCCTATTAGTAGAATTCATTTAAGTTTTTCACCAGTCCCAAGCAAGAAATCATGACAAAAGTATCTTAATAAGGGATCTCGACAACTCTTTGCTATTTTATGATGTTGTTGACATTTTTAAGCATTTGGTCAATATTGATTATTTGTATTTTGGTATATTTACAAACAGTTTATAATGTATGGTGTTGAATGTTGATATGAATAATATCAAGATCGAGTTTACATGCCAAAAGATCATCAATAGGAACATTTAATTAGAGTAGGTATCTAATGAACTTCTACCAGTAAAATCCATGTTTCAAGACCTGATATAAGTAACTGCAAAACTAGGTGTTTTGTACAGTTTAATTTTCTGAAATAAGCATAATTTTTGTTTAATTCTTTATCAGGGTGTAATTAAGGGTTTAGTTGTATATATAACCTTTGCTACAATGATACCACTTTGCCTCAATTTGGGCACTGATGATTTCATCTTATTCCATCAATACGACATCAAGGCCAGGAAATAAGTTGAAGGACCGAAAATCAGTGGAATTTTTCATCTCTAACTTCAGAAATATATAATATTCCCTCTACCCGTGATTGCCTACAACTCTAAAAGTTATAAGTTCAAGTCAGGAATCAAAGCTCACTTGAAGTCAATACAATAATGTCCCTGTAAGAGCCAGTCTTTCATCGTGCAAAAATAATTTAAACTTCTTTTGAAAAATTCGTTTTTGGTCAAACTAACATTGTGGCAAAGTATAATTGTGGCAGTTAAAATTTATCTTTTTTCATCCAGGCCTCTAATTTATTTAGTCTAGATCTATTTAAAAATCTATTTTATATTATTTTTAATGACGATTCAGAATGGTTGATAACTGTAAAATTGCAAAATTAGGTATGATGATATGGCCAGACTCAATCGCTAATACTTGTTTAAAACTATACTTAATACTAGGTAAAATATGCCTGAACTGGGCCGAAAATTTCTATTTGCTTTAGAGAATAATGGGGTATCTTATTTCAGAGAGATATCTGTCAATAATAAAAGGATGAAACTTTATTAGTTTGTTGGTGTTAGTCCTTCCTCTGCTTTTGTTTTTTTGATCAGTCCATTTGATTCAACATGTTATCGTACCATATCATTCATGTCATTTACGTCGTAGTCTACATTTTAGTGCAATACATACTGATATCAGATATTTTCCTGTCGTTTAATTCATAATTGGTTGGGAATTCACTAAAACTTAAGATAAAGGAGGTCATCAGAAATAACCTTATTTACGAGATTTTGGAAGCTGGTTTTTGAAAGTGCCTTAAGTCACTTAAATTTGGCTAGCTGCCTGTTGTGATATCTGCCTTTTCATGCGTCATGATATTGTACTTGCAAACAACAAGAATATCAGCAAAATTTAATTTTTGTGTCACGATTTTCAGAATAACATTATTTTAATTATCATTATTCTAAATATATCATTTTCCAATACCTACCTGTCATTAATAAATGTCTGATTTATTTGTTTACATAAACTTAATCGGCTCAACAACTTAAGACTATGTGAAACCAACCTTGATAAAGCCGACTTGCAACTAAAACAGTTTCGTTATTTGACTTCGTTTGTGAGCTGTCAGATTCACGAATTTTGGTATTCATTAACTTCCCCCCCATGCAGGATATGACTGAGAAGCAGAAACGATCAAAGTCGCATTACATTCAGAACAAGAAGAGAGCTAAAACTCAGGCACGTGGTAGACTGGGATTGGATGAATTGAAAACGTGTAGAAAGGGTATTATCGCGACTGCCAACTTTTTGGACTACGGCTGCAGACGGGAGGTGTTTAGTCTTCTTGATGATTTCTGTGCAGCTGAAGATAAACCAGCAGTTACAGATGGCAATGAAGAAGTGGATGATGAAATAGCGAAAGAAATAGCAGAGTTGAAAGCCGAAAAGAAACGATTCCAGTTGGTCGATACGACATTGAACAACATGATGTTCATAGCTGTCTCGGACAATACGATAGAACCCTGCCAACTTGTTCACAAGATCCTCTCCACCCTCCGAGAGAGGAAGGAGAGAAAGACCCGGTTCACACAGAGACTCCTCCCTGTTTCCCACACATGCTACGCTTCTGTTGAGGACATCAAGAAAACTGCTCTAGCAATGACACAAGACCAGTTTCATAATAAGACTCCGAAAACGTTTGGAATATTCTTCAAGTCGAGAAACAACTCCTCAATTTCTCGGGATGAAGTCATTAAAGCGGTTGCTGGAGTTGTTACCGACAATGAGACTTTTGCCGAGTTCAACAAAGTTCATCTTGATAACCCTGAGTACGCAATTATTATAAACATCGTCAAGAGTGTAGCTATGATGGGGGTTGTTAAGGATTTCAAACTGTTGTGTAAGTACAACATAGACGAACTGACTAAAAGTTACACTGCCCCGGTTACTAAGAAAGTAGCTGAGGAAAATGTTGTAAGTGTAGATAAGGATGATGATTCTAAGGGAGGTGAAACTGAGTCTGGTGTCAGCAATGATCAGGAAGTGGAGAAATAAATTTAATTTTAAGTTATAAAATCTTGGTTTTATCAAGTTTATTCCATATTTTTATTTCAGTTTTACTGTCATATTATTTTACGACGTTGAATTGTTTTATCTAAACCGCTTCCTATTATTCTCTACATTCTCAAAATTTTGGATAGGTAAAACTCGAGGATCCCTTTTATACCATACATGATAATATGATAATATGTCGTTTTATAATTGCAAAGCTTATCACTTACAATCAATATCCTATTACAAGTTCAATATATATTCATAATATTAGATAATGTAACACAGTTGACACTCGATATAATTAATCTGTTCAATATATCACAATGCCAGGTGTATACTGCGCATGTATTACGAACTATTCTAAATATAAACAAACCTAGATAATGCAGACAGCAGTACATTACTTGCCATGTGCATGGCCACGTCAACATTAAGTGTGACACACAGCGTGTTAAGTGTGACACACAGTATGGGTTCCGATATTACAACCGCCCTTATTACCACACAAGGATTCTATAGGCTCAGCACTTATGTCACATTGCTATACTTCTGCTTACTCGTACCATCTTCAAAGTAAACAAACCATTTTAACTCAGAGTATATACTTCTTAATTTTCATTCTCTGGAACTAGGAGTTAGCACGTGACTACCAGCCGACTTAGCACCTGGCGAAACTTAACAGAGAAAAAAGTTGAAATGAGAGTTACGAGATCCAGACAAAGAACGTCCTCAAGTAACTATCAGTCAGTTTCTGAGAACGAATCTGAGAGCAACTGTGAGAGTCCCCGTACTGAGCCTGCTAAATCTAAAAGTAAGTTTAATTTGTTCCAGTTTTTACTCTAAGCTTTGTTCTTGAAGTATTAATTGGTCTACGTTGGAAGTAATTTTAGGTAGCAGTTGATGGTATGCAGTTGCTTCTCTAGGGGTTTTCTCCCATTTAAGTGTCAAGTGTGTCACATAAAGACCGAAGAGCATTGACTTCTTTATTTTCATATTTTCCAGGAAAAAAGAGGAGCTCAGAAACTAGCACCCCAACAACAGTTGCCCCGACAACAGCTGCCCCGACAACAGCTGCCCCGACAACAACATGTCACAGAGATCAGCAGATAAGGGAGATAAGTGCTCTATTGGCTTGTCACACTCCCTTTGTCTACGTGACGGGTCCTCAAAACTCGGGGAAGTCTTACTGTGTAGACCAGATCATGACGTCACTGCAGCAGAGCGGGATTATAGTTGGTAAGTACTCTACACTTCTAGATCAGTAAATACTTTACCGTGTTTATCCCTGCATCGCGTGTGTTTACCGCTGGTTTAGGCTTTAGACTTCGACCTTATTAGCCTCTAGAAATCTGCATCACTTTCGGTTTTTCTTTTTTGCACTGTCGACATTCTCGACGCCCAGTAAACTTTTAATAACAGCTATTAGGTCATAATGGTGTGTCATGAATAACAAATTTTAAATGGCAGGATTCTTGTCAATTAGATCATAGTGTGGCATGCGAGAAGGTACGTGTGAAATTACCGGAGAAGTTAACCAAATTCCTGCACAATTTGCAAAATAGATTAAGTAGTGGCGTGTTGCAACTGGTTTGTCCAACAGCCAGATGACTCTATTATAAGTACTATCAACTATGTGTATCGTGTGTATGAATTATCTTATAGCGGTAGGGTATACTGACTAAAACGACTTGTCTCACTCATCAAACTTAGCTAGCCTTTCGAAGAAATAATCTCTTTTAAATATCATTTTTATCCTGAAAATTATATCACAGCTTACACTTATTATTTACTTTCAGAAATATGCTGAATATTTTATCTCAGCTTACACTTATTATTTACTTTCAGAAATATCCTGAATATTTTATCTCAGCTTACACAAGTTATTATTTACTTTCAGTGTTGGTGGACATGAGGGACATTCTAAAAGTTCAGGGATTTTACCACTCCGTCCTCTCACAGTTACAACAGAATGTTGTGACGTCACGTGACGGTGTGACGTCACGTGATGGTGTGACGTCACGTGACGCCCCCATACCAGACCACACGTCAGACTTTGTACGACTGCTGAGTGGCAGTGTTACGGAACCCTGTGTTGTTTTAGTAAAACACGCACAGCTCCTCAATCAGCTGAACTCTCTCTTGTTTGCTGCTGTCTCTGTTCTTCATCAGCTCACCGCTGGCAAGGTAAATTTGTTTCATTTTATAGACTACAGAAACGTGGTATTTGATACGCTGTATTCCATGCATGAATATTCTTTAACTTATGTTGGAGTTGCCATTATCATCATCCATCATCATCAGAAGAACAAATAACAGAAAACGACTTTTACTTTCGCTTGTAGTGTAACAGACTTTCATTACCGACTGAGATTTTTGCAATCGATTTCTATCTACTTACTTCCTAGAACTTTCGTAAACACCATGTAGACACATGCTCTATCTCGCTTCCTAGATTAGTTCTGAAAATACCACGTCATATTTTGTAACCCAATCCCGCAAGTTTAGTATCAGTAAAGTTTAGTATCAGTAGAGCTGACATTACCGGACACGCCCTCTTCCACTTCATGCTTTTGTCCAACCTTTTCGTGCTCGCCTCGTCTGCAAGACACGTTGCAATCTCTGACATAATCTGCTGCATCTTAGGTCACGTGATACATGGTGTATATCCGTGAAGTATTACTGAGTCTTATAGAAGAATCTGATTGCCCAAAATTTCTTGCTTTCTCTGAGTAGACTCGAACAACACAGTTGTAATACGTTCAATACTACTATTAACAAATAATTTGAGTATGATTATGATGTTGAACATCGGAATGGATTACCAATTAACAATTTTTGTCCCTTGTTCGAGTCTACTTATAGAAAACAAGAAATTTTGAACAATCACGTGATACCCGTCTTTAGTTACTAGACAGCAGCTGTGATACCTGAATTCCCAGGTTAGTGTAACTACGATACCTGAATTCCCAGGTAAGTGTAACTATGATACCTGAATTCCCAGGTTAGTGTAACTATGATACCTGAATTCCCAGGTTAGTGTAACTATGATACCTGAATTCCCAGGTTAGTGTAACTATGATACCCTGAATTCCCAGGTAAGTTTAACTACGATACCTGAATTCCCAGGTAAGTGTAACTATGATACCTGAATTCCCAGGTTAGTGTAACTATGATACCTGAATTCCCAGGTAAGTGTAACTGTGATACCTGAATTACCATGTAAGTGTAACTATGATACCTGTTTCCCAGGTAAGTGTAACTATGATACCTGAATTCCCAGGTTAGTGTAACTACGATACCTGAATTCCCAGGTAAGTGTAAC
>JH153023.1:195600-217612 GCA_000226015.1 Mnemiopsis leidyi
TACCTGAATTCCCAGGTTAGTGTAACTAAGATACCTGAATTCCCAGGTTAGTGTTGCTATGATACCTGAATTCCCAGGTAAGTGTAACTATGATACCTGAATTCCCAGGTAAGTGTAACTATGATACCTGAATTCCCAGGTTAGTGTAGCGATGATACCTGAATTCCCAGGTTAGTGTAACTATGATACCTGAATTCCCAGGTAAGTGTAACTATGATACCTGAATTCCCAGGTAAGTGTAACTATGATACCTGAATTCCCAGGTTAGTGTAACTAAGAAACCTGAATCCCCAGGTTAGTGCAACTAAGATACCTGAATTCCCAGGTTAGTGTAACTAAGATACCTGAATTCCCAGGTTAGTGTTGCTATGATACCTGAATTCCCAGGTTAGTGTTGCTATGATACCTGAATTCCCAGGTTAGTGTAGCGATGATATCGGATTCTCCCTGGGAACTTGTTTATCTCAGTAACGGTTCAACACTTTCTCCTCCAGTCATTGTCAACATTCCTCCCTACTCCAGGCTTCAGGTTTGTTCGTTCAGGTTTGTTCGTTCAAGGTTTTAAAGGTTTCTTTGATTGATGTTTGTTTGTTTGTTGTATCACTAAAGGTTCACTAAAAGTAAAAAGGCGTGTTACTTTATTTTTTGTTTGTTTGTTTTAGGAGCGTGCACTTCCATTTTTATTGCGTATTCTTAGACATTCAATCTTCAACGCAAAATATCTTTGCTTGTGGTTTCAAATAGCGCTGAATTTAATCAAGGTTGGTATCCAAGCTAGCAATTGTTATAAGTATTTTACTTCTTTTCTTGTATAACGTTATATGTATTCAGATGGTGGATATCATAGCGAAGAATCTCCTACAAGAACACTCCACTTTATGCACTGAGATAGACTTTGGACTACCCGAGCTGGAGAACTATGTCAGATTGTGTGTATACGATACTTTAGCTGTCTACACCAGCTCCCTAAGGGTTAGAAAGTTTGTGTTTTCTGGAACTTTCTAACCAACTGCTGTTTTGTGTCAACTTTTTAATTCACTACGTCTTCTTAAATCACATATGAATTGTTAAAGTGAACAGTTTTAGTATTGATTGATTTGTTGCCCTACCCGGGGCTGGCATCTAATGGGTCTTAAAACAGTATATATCATGAAATCATATAGAATTCACTACTGACATGTCTAATGTTAGAATCTGTCCCAGGAAATGATGACGTCAGCAAGTGTTCTCCTACACAAATACGTCGCTCCAATCCAACAAGGAGAACTCAAGAAAACTGACAAAATAAAGCTGTTCCACCGCGTACAACCAGAGTTGGTAACGACCATGACTCAACTGAGTTGTGTCCCCTCCTTCAAGACCTCCCTGGAACTTCCCTACACCTCCAGAGTTCTCCTAGTTTGTTCCTTCCTGGCTTCTCATAACCCTGCTAGACTGGACAAGCGGTTCTTCTGCAAGGGCAAGTCTTCCAGGAGAAAAGTTAAGTCGAGGAAGGGGAGTAAACTCAGTGATGCTCTGAAGGGTCCCAAAACCTTCCCTTTGGACAGACTACTTGCTATACACTCTTCTATCACTCAGGTTTAGTAAATTTAGATGATAAATAATGATAAAACTAACGCACTTCTGTTTAGAACAGAGCTAGTTTAAACAGCTCCTAAAATTCAAGTAATAAACAGAATGTACATTTAATTAAAGTCTCGAACCAGACAATCATTATTTATCCTACTGGTAACCATGGCAACCACCATCCCTCAGGACGGTACAATACCCTGCTCCGACATTCTCATGTCAGTGTCGTCTCTAGTCTCCAAGAACCTGATAGTCCGAGTCAGTGTGGACCTCCTAGAACAGCCCAAGTACAAGTGTCTTGCTCCTCTCTCTCTTGTTCAGACCATAGCTAAGGAGTCTGGGGTGGACTTTGAGCAGTTTTATTATAATTATTGATCTTTTTTCGTGTTGTGATGTTATATTTGTGTTTTGGGCAGATTTTATTTGAATAAATTTCAGATTTTTAACATAACCGTACATAATTCCATATTTCTGGAGCGTATTATTATATACTCCTTTTAAGAATTCTATACCGAACTAGAAACTGGTCGTTCTGAAAATGATATTTTTACCCTGCTGTTTCTGCTAGCGGATTTTATCGTTTTAAGTTCGTGAGTTCTAATTCAAAGTTTTTGCATAATTTTACTACTTATTTATAATTTTGAACATAACTTACCTACATCATGTTTGATAACTTCATTTGAGGACAAGAATGTAATTAAAACCTCAATTTAATGGGGTGTCCGACCTCCTGCCCCAGAACATCGTGCCCCAGAGCACTTTAACCCAGTAATTTAGCCCCAGTGACGTCCTGATCGACAACAGACAACTTTGTTAGGGTTAGGGTTTGGGTTAGGGTTAGGGTTAGGGTTTGGGTTAGGGTCGCTTGGGCCAAATATGTGGAAAAAAAATGTTGTGGGGCACGATGTTGTGGGGCAGGAGGACGGGAACCATTTGAAGGTATTGATACTTAATCAATAATTTGAGTATCCCTTTCGATCACGAACCAAACTACTGTGAATTCGGAAGGTATTGATTGTGTTCCCAGAAAGTATGAGATGTTATGTTAAGTAAGGCATATCTAAATAAGTTAAATAGAACTTAGACAGTATCTGTACTGCAGACTATTGAAATAATATGTTGAACCAGTTTTACAATCTCAAATCTACCCAGGGCTGTGATGTTAGCGGCTGCAGTTTTATCCCTCTTTCTCGCTGCACTTATTTCCCTACACATATCTCTCTACCGCTCTAGAAAGCTATACACTCACATTCCCTCTTTTCCCATTCCTCTTTCCTGGAAATGGGCCGGTGGACATCTCGATCTTATCTGGGATAGACGTCGTCAATTGGGTGACCATCGTATTGCTGATTTTTCTTTGATATTGGACTGGATTCGGAAAGATCTGGAAACTTCAACTATGGTCATATTTGTGGCAAACAGGATTATGATTTACACTGTTAATCTCCCGTTAACCGCTCGAGTTATGAGTGATCATAAGACATTTCTTAAAGTCAGCGCTAGAGAAGCAAATATAGCTTATGTCAATGGAGAGAGAATGTTTGGTGATAGGGGGATTCTTCTTGAGCCCGGTACCGAGATTTGGTATCACAAGCGTAAAATGATGGACCCAGCTTTTCAGAAGAAGTTCTTGAAATGTCTTATGGGAGACATAAATAGAATCACGAACAAACTTTGTGATTATCTTGAGCAGAAGTTTGAGGAAGGGAAGATCCTGGATATTTACAATGTCATGAACAAGACGGCCCTGGAAGTCGTTTGTACCTGTGGTTTCAGTTTGAACGACGATTTTATTATGTTGGAAGAGTCGGAGCTCAATACAGCCGTCAATGATCTTTTGAGCATTATCCCCGTGTCTTTGAGACATCGGTATACGTTTTGGATGCCGTGGAGTTTTAGGAAAGAAAAGAAAAGGCTGAAAGATGCTAATGGATTGCTCAGAGGAACAGTTAGAGAAATACTGGCTGCAAGGATAAAGTCCAACTCAGATAACCCTGATTGTACTTCTAATGACATCCTGGATCACATAATCCGAGGTGAAACATCGAGTTTTTATCTGTTTATCTTCAGCAAAATTTGTAAAAGCAATAACGTAGTGAAAGGTCGCTCAAACAAAATGAATAATTAATTATATATGTATATGTATTTCTTTCCCGTTCAAGCTTCCAAGGCTCATCATTTCCCAACTTTAAGGTCCAATAACACGGTACCTAGTGTTATTTGTGAGTTCAGTAAGTACTACTTACTAGTTACTACTAATTAAATTTTTCAGGAAACATGTTTTCGGACAATGTTTCTATCGAGGACATTCTAGATGATTTCGCTGTGTTCTTAGTGGCAGGCATGGAAACTACCGCAATAACTATGAGTTGTTTGGTCTGGCTCCTTCTGAAACATCCAGATATATCTCAAAAAGTCATCGCTGAGGTACTTAGCATTAAAAACTGAGATGGATGCAATATCATCATAGCTAATTTCTAGCTTTGTTTTGAGCTGCTACCGTTCATAAGTTTTACGTGAGGATCGATAATTTTACAGCAAATAAGCGTTCACGAGCATGGCATTCTTGTACATTGTCTGTTGAAAAGTAAATGACAATTATCAAATAAAACGTCATTTGTAATTGTTCATGATACTTGAAACAGTACTTGAAAAACATACTTGAAAACATACTTGAAAACATACTTGAAAACAGTACTTTCAACATACTTGAAAAATACAGGTTAATGAAGTTTATGGAGACAAAGAGGAGCTGGATTACGACTTTACGAGGATCTCAACAAGCTGATTTACCTGGAGCAATGCTTGAAGGAGTGTCTGAGATTAAATCCTCCCATTCAGATGCAGTTTCGGAGAAATACGACAAACGACGTTGAAGTTAATGAACTTCTCATACCGAAAGGTAAGGTTTGTCATAAAACTGCATCCTCTAACAGAAGAACAGACAATGTAACGTTTCAGCAAGGGATCCTACAGAGGTACAGAGGTATTTAACGCATGACTTTTTATCTACGCAGCTAGTCTTATCATTAAGCTTGTTTTTCCCGTGCTGAAGATTCTGACCGTATGTTTCACCCAGGAACAGAGATAATCATGTCAGTCCAGTCAATACACCACCAAGAAGAACACTGGCCCGATCCTTACACATTCAACCCAGACAGATTCGCCCCCGGCAAGAAGATTGAACCGTTTACATACTTACCCTTTGCAGCTGGTCCTAGAAAATGCATTGGGAAACATTTTGCTATGATGGAAGCTAAAGTTGTGATGTCTAAAATTTACCGCACATTTACCCTGCACGATCCCTACCCAGAGGAGCGCGAGCTGAAGAAGGTGACAAAAATGACCTCCAAACCAAAAGATGGGGTTTTTGTTAAGATAGAGCATTAAAGGATATCGGTAGATCATACGTATTTTATCGCACACTGTTTGGAAGTGTTTTCTGTTTTAATTTTTGTAACAGCCGGGTTTAGATAATCATTGTAAAGTTGAGATTGCTTTTGATTTATAGATAAAAATTTATAAAATTGATTTTGATAATGGGACGACGATAATTTATAACGTTTGTTCAGAATTCTTAAATATGATTTTATAAAAATGATTTTGATTATGGGAAGATGATAATTTATTATTATGGTAATTATTCAATTTTTGATAATTTTTGTCACAATTCATTTTATAAGCTTAAATTTTTGTGTTTTAGACAATAGTATAATATTTGTAGTAACAGCGGATAGTTCTTCAGTCTCATATCAGTTCTGATTTGAATAATTACTTTTCTCTGTATGACTAAGAAATGTGATCCTTTTAGGAAACTTTTTTACTCGAAATAATTTTGAACAGACACGTTCGTTTCCTTAAAGGATCCCATTTCTTAGTCATACAGAGAAAAGTAACACTCGAATCAGAATATAGTATAATATATTTGGGAAGCTGTCCTGTGTAACAATGTACTCCGATTTATTATCGATTCATTAATTGTTAAAGCCTTTGTCACGCGTTTAAACTTCCCCACTAAGAAAGCAATAAAACAACTAGAATTATTCAAATCACAATAAAACTATAAAAAGGAGGTTCATGTAACGATATCGACAGTAAATTTCTTCATTTTAGTAATCATGGTGTTGGCTGTATATGCGGTGATAGCATTGTTCCTGCTCTACGTTCTTTACCTTCACATCTCCACCTTCTTCAACAGAAGACGTTACCTGCACATTCCATCACTTCCAGTACCCCTCTCTTGGAAATGGTACATCGGTCACATCCCTGTCATGCAACAGAAAGGAAAAGATATGGGTCTTGTGGGGGAGTCGTTCAGTTTTGTAAGAGTTGTTGACCAGATAAGAAAAGATTTGGAGACCAACTCTTGTGTAATTTTCTTTCCAAATGCCGGTGTTATCTTCACCATCTCAATCCCCATTATATCCCGAGTGTTTAGCGATCACAAGACCTTCTTGAAGGTCAGTGCCAAGAACAGCAGACTGACCTATGTCAACGGTGTAAGAGTGTTTGGACCGAACGGGATGCTGACAGAGCCTGGCACTGAAGTTTGGTACCACAAACGTAAGATGATGGACCCAGCGTTTCAGAAGAAGTTCTTGAGGTCCTTGATGACAGACATGACACACAGTGCTAACCAACTCTGTCGGTATCTGGAGACGAAGAAGAGCGAGGAGACACTAGATATCTACAACGTGATGAACAGAGTTGCTCTGGAGGTAGTCTGCACGTGTGGGTTCAGTCTGAAGGAGGACTTTATCTCCTTAGAAACTTCCGCCCTCAACCTTGCTGCTGAAACTATACTGAATGTCATGTCCATGACTTTCTCTAGTAGGAACCGGTTCTCCTTTTTACTTCCTTGGAAGTTCAGAAAAGAAAAGGCTAGTTTGAAGGAATCTTCCGAATTGTTGAGGGGAACCATGCGAAAATTGCTGGCTGAAAGAATCGAGAAGAATTCGAAATTTCCAGAAGACATGTCGAACGATATCTTAGATCATATTATCAGAGGTTAGTCATTTCATTGTACTTGTTTTATCGCTTAACATACTTAATCATGGTCATAAAGTAAAACTCCAATCCTGTATACTATTCTGTTTTAAAGGACATCCATCACTCTGTTTTAGAATCTTTTCAATTTCATCACTCTGTTTTAGAATCTTTTCAATTTCTTTCTTCAGGAAACAAGTTTTCTGATAAAATACAAGTAGAGGACATTATCGACGATTTCTTTGTGTTCTTGGTAGCCGGAATGGAGACTACTGCTATTACCATGTCGATTTTGATCTGGCTTCTTCTGAAAAATCCCGAGATGACTAAAAAAGTTGTCGATGAGGTTCGCATAGCTAAGTTGTATAATATATAGTGATAACAATGATATCTGCTAGAATTCAATCACTATAAAACGTCTAAACAGAATGATGGGATAATTCTTCATGAGTCGCATTTGAAGTCGAGTCGAACAGTGTTTTTGTAATAATATTTTGCTCTTGACTCGAGTCCATCCAGCCTAACTCTATCATTCGAGTCGAGAAGCGAATAACAAAAACTCTGTTGAACTCAGTTCTTATCTGGGAAGTAAATTTTCAATTTATCATCAGCTTCCTCGAACTATTTTTTTCAATCGGTGTAGTTGAAAGAATTAAAAACTGGGATTTGAATGCAGGTGAATGAAGTTTACGGAGAAAAAGAAGAGTTAGAGTACGATGACCTGAACAAACTAGTTTACCTAGAACAGTGCATAAAGGAGTGTCTCCGTCTTCATCCCCCGGCTCAGCTATCTAGTAGAGTCAGTCCTGATAGTGATCTAACTATTGACGGTCTTCTTATCCCCAAAAGTAAGTAGAGTTATTCCTGATAATGATCTAACTATTGACGGTCTTTTTATCCCCAAAAGTAAGTTGTATCTTTGTAGATGTTGCAGGTTAATCAAAAGTTATAAAAGTTAGCATCAAAGAAATATAGCCATAAGTGAAGTTTTGTCTTCTTCATTAAGTCAGGTTTTAGCAGCATTAAATAAACTTCTATCCAACCTATCATTCTGAAAATTGCCTACTCATTTCAGAAACAGGGATATTGCTCCCAACTGAGATTATACAGAAACTGGAGAGCCACTGGCCTGATCCCTTTACCTTCAACCCAGACAGGTTCGCCCCGGGCAAGAAGATCGAACCCTTCACATACTTTCCCTTCACTGCCGGACCTAGACAGTGTATTGGGAAGAACTTCGCCATCATGGAAGCAAAAGTCGTGTTGGCTAAGCTTTATCACAGGTTCACATTGTACGATCCGTATCCAGAAGAAACAGAACTGGAAAAGAAACAGAGTCTAACTGCCAAGCCGAAAAATGGAATTTTGATAAGAATCGAACATTGATTTTTTAAAACCAAAAATAAAACAAACCTGAATAGAGAACATTAAGCATAATCACTGATAAAAAGTATAGATGATATTACTTAGTGACTAGGTTTGTAGTATTTTAGAATTCAATTGTAATTTTCTTACTCTCTTGCTTGTAGAATTACGTCCGAGCAAGTTTGCCGTCGATCGAAAATCAAATCATTTGATAATCTACACCAATATAAGTTTATAACCATTTCAACAATCCAAATTGGATGATCTTATTGAGTAATAACGTCAAAGTAGCTGAATATGAGGAAAATGTTTCTACAATAACTTAGCTCGTTTCATTGCCTCCGCGAACGACTCAATGAAAGTTAATGGTAGTTTTATCGCTCTAGAATTGTCTCGTTTCCTGATTGAAACACTGTTTAAATGTTCGTCCGCAAGTTGAGCCATTAAAGGATTTAACAATTGATAAATTTAACATTTTGTACTAGTGATTGATTTAAAAAATGCCTACTTTTGTCGAGCGTCGACGGAGCTTACTGTAGTTCTTTCGGATAAAATAGTTCAGATTATTTCAGGCATTCCACTATTCTAGCTAGTGAGCTACTATGCCCGTTTTTATTTTTTGCGTAAAGTTGATTTAAAATTTTTGTTTGATTCACTGTTAAAATACCTTATTGTACTTAAGATTAAAAATTTTAGTATTGTACAGAATTTTTCAGTGAGTAGATATGAGTAGATACTAGATATCTTTCTTCACTTGTTGCAATCAGAGAATTCATTTATCAAAACTTTGTACATAATGTGTTTACATTTTATTGATATTTGTGCAATTTACTTCTAGATTCAGATTTACCTTTGAGCTTCAGTGATATGATAGTGTGATAAGACAGACCCTTAGATCACAATGCTTTTATATATTTATACTTTTAGCACACATAAATATGCCAGGAATTATATGCTTTTATGAAAATTTACTCGTTCCAACAGCAACACTTACATATGTCAATACGGGTATAATTTAACATTTAACACTTGTTCAGCTAAGCGATGCTCACCCTATACATAGGATTCACAGTCCTAGTTAGTTTTGTGTTTTACATCCACCTGAAGACATACCTGGTAAGACGACGTCTGAATCACATCCCCACTTTCCCTCTACCCTTCTCCTGGTCTTGGTACTTCGGACACACCCCCATCATCCAGAAAAAGAGACTGGAGCTCGGGGAGGCGCGCGGGCATGATTTTGCGCTCGTGTTTGAGGCGCTGCGACAGGAACTGGGAAACGTGGACACTTATGTGTTGTTTATTTTCGGGGGAAGCATGGTCTATACACTCCAGATACCTATCATAGCTAGAGTGTTTAGTGATCACAAGACCTTCATGAAGAGAAAACCTGAGGAGACTGGTCTGTGTTATGTAAACGGAGTGAGAGTGTTCGGTCACAATGGAATGTTGACTGATCCAGGTACTGAGCGGTGGTATCACAAGCGGAAGATGATGGACCCTGCATTCCAGAAGAAATTCCTCAGGATCCTGATGAGTGACATAACGAAAAGCGCAGAAAACATGTGCCGGTATTTGGATGATCATAGGGACCAGAAAACGTTTGATATCTACAACTTGATGAACAGGGTTGCTTTGGAAATTGTCTGTTCATGTGGATTTGATCTAAAGGATGATTTTATCCTTAATGAGGATTCTAGGCTTAACAAAGCTGTCACCACGGCCTTTGATGTTTTAGCTATTGCTTCGCTTCACTTTTTCGACTTTTGGTTACCATGGAGATTTAGATCAGAAAAGCAAAGTATTAAGGATTCTATGGGCTTATTGAGGGGCCTAATGAGAGAACATCTTACTGTTCGATTAGATAAGATCTCCAAGGATCCTGATGGTATCTCCAATGATATTTTGGATCACATTATCCGAGGTTAGAACTTGTAATATTCAAATATGTAAAGATTTTCACCAAACGTACAAACACATTTTGTGTTCGCCTTTTTTCTTTTTTCAATGACATGCTCTTTCTCAATTTATCACTAAAAATGAAGTGACATTTTGACTTATTGCAGTTAATTTTTTCCAAACAAAGTACATCTAATCTCCAGGAAATATGGATGGAAGTGAAACTTCGATGGAAGACATAATCGACGACTTTTTTGTGTTCATGGTGGCTGGCATGGAGACTACCGCTATAACTATGTCAGTCCTGGTGTGGATACTGTTGAAACACCCTGAAATATCTCGGAAAGTGGTCAAGGAGGTAGACAAATATTTCTTCCTTCTTCCTTTCTTCCTTTATATCATAGATTCTAATTGCAGATAGCCATACTGATTGTTTGCAAAATATACGAGTGCAATTTTACAGCGGTAGTATTTGCTTTTGCTTTTTACATTGTTTCCAATGAAGGTAAATGAGGTGTATGGAGATAAAGAAGAGCTGGATTACGACGATTTGAACAAGTTGGTCTACCTGGAGCAGTGTATAAAGGAATGTCTGAGAACACATCCTCCCGCTCAGATGACAAGTAGAGTTAACCCTGGTGGAGATGTCACTGTTGAGGGACTTTTCATTCCTAAAGGTTTGTCAGAATTCAATTTTGGAGTTCTAATGGTGGGGTTAGAAAGGACAGAAATCGCCAATTTTGAAGTTTACACTTTGATCTAAGTGAATACTGGAACTGACACAAATTGATTACATCACATAACGGTTCCACTATTTTCCAGACACGATCATAATGTTACCTACGCAAGCAGTCCAACATTTAGAAGAGTATTGGCCAGAACCCTACAAGTTTGATCCTGATAGATTTGCTCCAGGCAAAAAGATCGAACCGTTCACCTACTTCCCATTTACTGCTGGACCGCGAATCTGCATCGGCAAACACTTTGCTGTCATGGAGGCTAAAGTGGTGCTGGCCAAGTTGTACCGCACTTTCGAGTTTTATGATCCGTACCCAGAGGAAAAGGAACTGGAGAAAGTTACGAGCTTGACTGCCAAACCTAGAAACGGAGTTCATGTGGGAATCGTCAATTAGTTACCGTACTGTGGGGTTGATATTTTAGTAGTGTATGTTTGCAGAATACTATTGGACCAAAGTTTTTGCATTTTTGACCTCTTTCATTGATTGTTGTTGTTGATTGAAGAACAAAATTGAAAGATCATAGTTCACCTTTCCCTTCAAGAGTGTGTACTCTGTCACTGATTTTTCTGGCAATAATTACTCTGGAAATTATTACTGGATAGATCCTTTAAAGTTTAAAACAATCCGACTTTTCAACCTGCTGTATTGAAGACATCAGAAATGTTTTTAATCAGAGGTCATTTTACTTTTTATCGGCAATTTTTTACTTACACTACTAGTTTTACCTTTTTATAAGTTAGTTACTGCATAAAAAACACTGAGCATTTTCGTTGTTAAGTTTTAACTGTTTAATTCTGCTATATCTGTTTATATAGACATTTAGATAATTGTAGATAATAGATATCAATGTTAGAGCTTGATTATTCACCGTTATGGCGCGATTATTGCACTTTTTTAACTAGTTGGATGAAAGTTCAATTAATCGTTTTATTAGATATTGATCTTCTATTCGGTCTCACGGATTAAGTTACATCCTCGATTATAAGAATGCCGTATAATCCTATAAACTGGATTTCTCCGTGAAGTAATGTTTGAATCGCATAGAGCTTGCAACTTTTCCCAGATTATTGTTTACTTTTGTGTTTTTTGTTATATACAGCTAGAACTTAGAAGATAAAAATCATATTTTTATTAGGTAGAGAACGATATTTGTGGGAAGATGTCACAAATTTGTTATGTGACAGGGATTGACTGATGAGCTGCAAGGTACAACCATTTGATACAAAGAAATCTCCTTAGTCCTAACATATCAAAACTTATTTGCGACACCCCCCTCCACCAGTACCGTTCTCTATTCACCATTACTGAAAGTGTCCAGTTCTTGGTCGAATGTTTTATTTTTAGTTTTTGATCTTAAATGCACATGACATATTGACAATGACTTGTTTTTAATGTTTTTACTTACCTATATAAAAGCTATTGTTTGTAATTTCATGATTTCAATTTCATTTTCTCAGTGACCCATAATTATTTTTCAGTTTTGCAAATTTTGGTCAATTATTGCTGACGATGTTTTTATCCGATTATGTTTAGACAAATTGCATGATTATTTCAATTGTCTGTTTTATTCTGTGTTCCTTAATAAAATCTTTCCCAATATCAAATTATCAAATAACGAAGTAAGTAACATGCGCCTATGTGGTCCTAGAACCTATCAAGTTATTACGTCATATTTATAATATACATCAGAGGCAACGTTTAATACTATGATACGATCAAATATTGATTTTCCAGTTATCATCGTCAATACACGTGATATTTCTAACGTTTCTCATCTTTATGAGGTCTAACTAGATAAAGAAGGCGAAATGGTTGAGAAAGAGACCCAAGGAAGCAATGAAAAAACTGACGCTAAAGGAGCAGTAAGTTTCACCTCGATTATCATCATGATCCTCACTCTTATAATCTGCTGCAGCAACGTTCTCCTTCTAGAGAAGATAGTCAAGGAGGCGCCTAACTGCACTGCCTTCGTCACCTTCTCCGCGTACTTCACGATTGTCGCGCAAACAATAGTGTTCCGTCCTGGTCTCCTGTTCAACTACACAATCCCCCTCCACAACTACGTCATCATCACCATCCTGTTCTACACCACTAACCTGTCTAATAACATGGCACTCAGTTACTCAGTCGACATGCCGACTTTGTTGATCTTCAGATCAGGATCTCTCCTTGCCAACATGGTGGTTTCTATCATTGCTTTCAGGAGATCGTATCCTGTGTCTAAGTATGTATCTGTACTGATGGTCACTGTGGGTATCATTGTTGCCACTCTTGCTAGTGCTGATCTAAAGAAGAGTTCCTCAGACGAGGCTACGTTCGGTGTTTGGATGGTCGGAATTACCATGCTCACTTACGCTCTGTTCGGCAGTGCCGTGATGGGAGTTTTTCAGGAGAAGTTGTTTGCCAAGTTTGGCAAAAAGTCCGATGAAGTTTTGTTCTTCTCCCATCTCCTCGGTTTGCCTGCTTTTGTCTTCAACTATCGCGATCTCGCTCAAACCATCGTCGATTTCAACCACTCAGAGCCTGTCTCTATCCTAGGATTCAACATTCCATTCCTCTGGTGTTGCATCACTGCTAACGTAGCTCTCCAAACCTTGGGTATTAAGTGTATCTTCTACTTGTTGAGCGAATGGAGCTCCCTCGCTGTAACCATGGTTACCACTCTCCGCAAGTTTATCTCCCTCCTCTTGTCTATATTTCTCTTCAAGAATCCCTTCACTCTTCCTCATTGGATTGGAACTTCACTAGTCTTTACTGGATCTGCTTTGTTTTCTGGTATAATTCCCTTACCGGAGAGCAAAGTCAAAACACAGTAGACTATGAGGAAGAAAGTTAAACTTTCTAAAGATGTTCAGTGTCCAGATATTGAAAAGTCTTTTTAAATCTATTATTTTATGGCATTTTTAGTTAGTTGTTTTATCTGGGCTTCCTTTTTATATGTTAATTTATCATTAGAAAACTTGATTTTTGTGGGACTTATTCTTCTCCTTTCTGTTTTACATTTCAACTTTATTGATGACAACAATGATATATCTTAGAAATAGTTGTTCTGGTTGGTAGATACGATGAAATTTCAGTTAAATTTGTAGAACTATGTATTTTCATTTAATGTGATCGGTTTTCCAATGAAATCGCTATTTTGTTCGTTATTTTTTACCTTTATTGATGACTCTAATTTAAAATCTAATCTATCATCTTTTTGGCATGAAATTTGTGTTTTAAATTTGTTGCTGTATTGAAAGTCAAAGTAGATAACAATCAATAGAAATTATCTCTCAGCACCGAAGTGAAACCTCCTTTACCCTACAAAATAAACAATCTTATTGATAATAGAAAGTACTTAAGTGGACTGTTCACTATGGTACTACGAAAATAAAGTTCTGATAACACTCTCTTCCAAGAAGTATCTAAGTATGGACGTCATACTGGACGTTATCGTTATCTCCACCAGTTTCTTCCTCACAAAGTTCTTCCTTTCCGATCTTGTAACAAACTTCTCTTCTCACCTCATCTTCTCTGTCATAATTTGGGGATTCTTCTCTGCTAGATTACTTCAGAAACAGAACCTTAACCTCAGATACTTGTTTCATTCAGGTTCGTTGTGTAGTGCATTAATTGTTAAAATAAAGGAATAATTGTTTCGACTCTTGATAATAAGTTACAACTGCACCCTGATTCCTGATCAATGTTACTAAAAAGGCGAAATGTCATTTCCTTAAAAAAACTGAAATTTCTGATATAATCATCTTTCAGTGTGCAGTTTAGCAATTTGGACGGTTATTGTAGTTCTGCTTGGGGCTCCGTTTGACAAACTTGACGATTTGATGTCAGTCAGTCTGTTGGCAAGCATCTACACTTTACCATACACCTTTACATCGAATAAGAAGCAGGTAGGAATTGGTTTTAACAAAACTTTGGTAAGTGACAAGTCTAAAACACGTTCAATGTTCGAGTCCTTATACATCCAGATTTGTGACCATCTTTATAATATAATGACTATTCTTTCAGAAGTCCAGTCTTCATCCATCACTACATATAGTGTTGCTGTTTGGATGGTTTGGAGCGTTCCCCATGTTTTTGGATTGGAATCAACCATGGCATAGCTGGCCAAACCCAGTTGTTTGGGGACTCCATCTTGGTCATTTAGTTCAAGACACTGTCAAATATTTTGTTAAGTTATCTTGATATAGAATAAGTAATTGAATACGTTAAATAATAATATACAGTAAAACCTCTATTGACTAGGCCTCTCGGAGAAAAGGGAGAAGGCCCGGTAAATCGAGGGAGACGGTAAATAGAGATACGGTAGATAGGTGTTTTACTGTATTGCTTACCTTGGACCACTTTATCTGAATTGTACCAGTCTACTTTGTTAATATCTTTATTTTGATTGGAATTGCTAATTGTGTTACTCGGCTATATGCCGGTTTGGCGCCATTTTGTACCTACGAATTTGTTCAACCTTCTTTGTGGTCAAATGTTACATTACTTGTACCCTATTCATACATGTTTTAGACAAACGTTAATGATTACAATTTCAATGTTAAACAGCATAAATCTCAGTAATCTATTTAAATATTTGTTGGCACCACCATTATTGTTTGTAAACTTTTTCCGCTACTTTTGCTTACCCTTTTTATTCAGGATGTTATACCTAATAGGGCTCGGTTTGGGAGATGTGACAGACATAACTGTCAAAGGTTTAGAAACTGTACGAAAATGCGAGAAAGTATTTCTAGAAGCCTACACATCTTTACTACTTAATTCGGAACTGGATACACTGGAGAAATATTATAAAAAAGAGATTACTATCGCTGATAGAGAAATGGTCGAATCACAATCGGAACTTATCTTAGATCCTGCTGCAGCCCAAGATGTTGCCTTTTTAGTTGTAGGTGATCCTCTTGGTGCCACAACACATACAGACATTATACTTCGTGCTATTGAGAAGGGTATCAGTTACAGGGTCATTCACAATGCCAGTATCATGAACGCTGTGGCAAGCACCGGCCTTCAGTTGTACAATTTTGGAGATACTGTCAGTATTTGTTTTTGGAAAGAAAATTGGAAGCCTACAAGTTTCGTCGACAAAATTATCAAGAATTTAAGAAACGGACTGCATGTTTTGTGCTTGTTGGACATTAGGGTAAGTCTTAACCGGTTCTTTTACTTCGTGCATCGCTCTGTTAGTCTGTTGTCGCTTTTGTCGCTGTGTGCCAGAAATGGGACACGTATCACGTGCTTTTTATTTGGAGCGCGCGGTACAGAATTTGTTGAATGTCAGTAGAGCGCGCACGAGCGTTTACACGACTGACCTTGGTGGATTTTAGCGGAATTAAGCGTAATGATTTAATTTTGCTTTCATTTGGCACAGATCAACCACATACAAACAAACTATACATACTATGATGTGTAGAGTAAATACACGATAGAATGCTGGTCTCATACGAAAATAGGGTTACAATTTAACATTTCAGGTCAAAGAAATCGACTGGAGTAAGATGGTGCGTGGTAAGAAAGTGTACGAGCCACCTCAGTTTATGTCAGTCAATACAGCTGTCGAGCAAATCTTGGAGATAATCAAAGACAGAGAGAAAGAGGACAGAGAGTTTCTAAATGAGGACAGTTTGTGTGTAGGAATAGCACGTCTGGGTACAGACGGTCAAGTCATTAAATCAGGTAAGAGTAGTAGGGTTGATGTTAAGAAATTCAAATAAAGATCTTGTATGAGGACAGAACTTAGGAACACTTATGTCTGCACGTTTGAGAAAATCTTATTTCATATTTCTCTCTGATGAGAGTTTTAGGAATTCTGGCCATCATTTGAACGTCTTCAGGGACATTGAAGCGGATAGCAACAGAAGATTTTGGGAAACCGCTTCACAGTTTGTGTATAGTCGGTAAACTACACCCACTGGAGGGAGACATGTTGAGACATTTCGCTGTTGATAAGAGCGACATTCCTGTTGAATAGCTGGAGACTAACTTTGTTAAGAAATTTTCTGCTTTTAAAAAACTATTTTTATCTGTAATTTATTGTTCTGAAGTTATGACACCGGCTTTTTTGTTTTACTAAACTGTCTGCGCTGAAGTTGACTTAATGATGTTGAGATCAACCCATCTACCTACGGCCACAGATATCAGAATTACATTTTTATATGATTCCTGTAGGTGGACAAGTTTTAACGACTTCAATAGTGCAATGTGACCAGGTTTCTATGTTTAGCAGTAAAAAGCTACAGTAGAAACTATTGATGGAGACAAGGAAACAGAGCTTGCTAAAGTTCCTGGAAAGTATCGAGGAAAAAGAAGTGATAAGCCGAGAAAAAGCAGCCGAAAGTATGAGCTATCTTCCAGAGAAAGATATACCTCCCATTAATCCTCAAGTAGGTGCAAGCTTGTCGGTAAAACGTACTACATTACGTTAAAAGTAGCTTTAACAGAGTTGGTACCACATCTAACATTTAATATCATATCAACAAATTTAAGAATATAGTGAAATATTAATGCTACCGCTTTGTTTTATCTTTACCGTTTTACAAACAATACAAAGTTAACTCTCCTTAATTGAAGTTAAATATTACTTTCTAGATTATGAGAGAGATGACAGTTCGATTAGAAAGAACAGCAAAAGATCTTGACGGGATGGTGTCTTGGTTAGAGCGGGAAATGGCACAGATGAGCTCCCACACAGCTAAATTTGTCGATCTTCACGCTAAAACTGTCGATGAAGTATCCGAAAGTACTGACAAGTAAGTCTCCCCAGTAATTTTGGGTGTTTTTTCACAATCGACACACTTTTCTGCATTCTTTGAGTATTAATGTAAACTTACCCTTTCTTCAGATCAGTCAAAGCAATGTATTCGCTGCTATCAAAAGCCAACTCAATGCAGAAGGACATTACAAAAGTTGAGATGATGTCATCACATCTGAAGTCGATAAACAAGTATTTGGAGAGATTGGACACTACACTTACCAACATCAAACCTAATCCTGACATAACATAATAATCTTTTGACGTTTATGTTACATTCATTTGCTTTAAGTAATTTTGCTATTGAAGTTGGTTTCCTATTTAGCACTTCCGTTTGTAACGTTACAAACAGTGTTGCTTGAATTTAAAATTTCATGATGATTATGAGTGATATGAATGCTTAATTTGTTTCTAATTGATTTCAAGTAAATTTCAAAGCTTGAAGATATTAAGGAGTGTCGAATACGTTGATTGTAATGCTTTGTTTATTGTCATAGATTTACTTCGTAATTATTTCATTCTCAAATTTTGTCTCAGTACTTTTGAGGAATGGCTACTAAGGATGCACTTGATACAAAACCTCCGGTTTCTTGAACACAATTCTTTTTACGTCATATTTACGAGGGTTTGATCGACAAATATCATTATACCTTCTTTGTTGTTCAGGTTCGATGTTAACAAAAGCATTTCAAAGAAATCTCTCTGGAGTAGCTCGAAGTTTATCGACTTATCAGTACCTAAAAATAGAAACTCCCTCCCCTAAAGTATACCACGTTCAACTGAACCGACCAGAAAAGAGAAATGCCATATCCACTGAAATGTGGGATGAAATAGGGCAGGTTTTTGAGGAGTTATCCGACACATCAGATTGCAGATCTATTATCCTATCGGGGAATGGTAAAATGTTTACCGCCGGGATAGACCTGTCTGCATTCCTTAAACTGATCCCCCAACAGTCCGACTCAGCACACAAGTCACTAGACTTGCTCAAGAAGGTGAAGAAGCTGCAAGCCGGCTTCACGGCAGTTGAAAAATGTAAGAAACCAGTAATAGCAGCCATACACGGAGCTTGTATAGGTGGTGGTGTGGACTTGATCTGCGGAGCGGACATCAGACTGATGTCTAGCGAGTGTTACCTGCAGGTAAAGGAGGTGGATATCGGGATCGTGGCGGATGTGGGGACTATACAGCGCCTCCCCAAGATTGTCGGCAACCAGAGTCTGGTCAATGAGTACTGCTTGACTGCCAGAAAGATCCCGTCGGACGAGGCAGCGAGAGTTGGGATAGTATCCCGGGTTCTAGTCGACAAAGAGAGTCTGATGGAGGAAGCGGTAGCCCTGGCTGCCAAGATAGCCAGTAAGAGTCCGGTAGCGGTGCAAGGAACTAAAGATAATCTTGTGTTCAGTAGGGATCACACAACCCAGCAGGGTCTAGATAGGATAGCGCTGTGGAACTCAGCCATGTTACTTGGAGGCGACCCGGCCGCTGCTATGTCCGGAGCGGGAGAATTTGATGATCCTTGAACTTACTAGATTTGTTTACGTATACTTTTTTGTTTAATTTTAATTTGATCGATTTGTTAATTTGGCTGATATTGTGATATAATATAAACCTTGTATTCGCTTAAGTCCTTACAAGTAGGTATTTCGCTACTTAAGTTGCCAGGCTTTAAGTTTAAACGTTTTGTCGATTAATGATGCACAAATTTTGTAAATGTTTGAATTATCAATGTTATCAAAACCTGTATAGTTTGATGTTTTAATCCCTAATTTTATCTTCAATGATCTGTTTAGCACGTAGATTGTAGAAATAGAACAAAATATCCCGTTTCCGCTCGCTAACTATTTCATAAGCTCATTAGGTTTGTCTTAACACCACCCTTCACTCATCAAGATGGTGAAGAAGAAAGGAGACAATGTATTCACTGTGATCCAGCTCCCCTCTCTTTACCCTACTTCAGAAATAATCTCCCAACTCACTTCTCCCGAGAGAGATGGAACTGTATGGCTAGACATAGCTCCTCAATCATCTTGTCAGAATTTTAAACAGGTCTTTCCGGGTTCTCCTTTCCGGGTGAAATTCACTTTGTTATATGGGTTTTGTTGCACATGTTTTCATGAATGTATCAGTTTAATTTTATGTAATTAAATATTTAATGAATATAACAGTTTTATTTAATGAATATAACAGTTTTATTTTATGTACCAATAGTGATATTGATATTGGGACATAATTACAGATTGACGTTTTCGAGCACTGTGCTGTAAACAACATACCTCTATATCGGGCTATTCCAGACAACACTCACACAATAATTATCAACAATCTCAGCTTCTGGGTCCTATATTGTGGTGATTAGCATTTTTTATCGGATATTTTTTTATCGGATATTTTTTTATCGGTAAATATATTGTGTTATTGAGGCGTGGATCTAATGTCTCATTAAATAGTTAAGATCACTTATTCTTCACACTCGAATAGATCACTGTGAACCGTAACACTTCTGCTGATGTAACTCTACCACACATCTTACAAGTTGCGATACTGCAGGTGTTTCCCGCGTTTACCGGGAACTTCTACAACTCAGTAGAGACTATAAAGTTATCAGTACGATAACACGTGATACTCTGGATCAGGAGATAGAAGATACTATCCTCCTTCTCCCTGACACTATTGTATCCCTCTCTCAGGACTCTGAGGATCAACTCTCCGGGACATACAATGTGAGTTTTCTTATTACGACATCAAGTTCATATTTTTTTTGAACGCATGTTGAATTTCGTAATATTCAAAGTATTCTGGTGTCAGCCGCCAGGTATTCACGACTTATGTGAAATATTTTCGTGGGGTATTTATGGTGAGTTTTTTTCTTGGGTTATCTATGTAATGTAAAGTGTTAACTCTGATTGCAGGAAATTGTCAGACAAAGTTCGGGACGAACAGAAAAGAAAACACAGCGCTACATTCTAACCAGGTCGGCCTCGTCTTTCAACTTGGACTTTTCTAAAGTTGAGGAGAAGCCGTCCCCCGTTACTGAAACCAGCACGTGCGATGTGAGTTTGTATATAATTGTTATTGTTCTCATAGAGTATAACCTTAAAGATTGAGAATATCAAATTTGATTTATTGTATTTTAATCACTCCTCATTAGCCAATTAAATAAAAACGCTGGTATTGCAGGTGACATTCGAGTTGGGGCTGTCGGAGCGCGAGAAATCAGCACGTGCCGCAACAGAACTCCCTTACACGGTCACTAACCCGCCTGGAAGCAACTCTGACACAACCGGCCACATTCACTACGTCCCTGACGATATGGACGATTGGGACGATGAAGATCCTGACGACGATTTGGACATTTAGAAATTTGGGGGTTCTAGATTTAGATATTTGTAATTCTGGACATTGAGCGATTTTATGGGTTTTTCTAATTTATGTGTCTGGAGAATTGGGTGTATATTTTTCCAGAGAAATCAGTTACAAGATATCGGGCAGGACTGTTTTGGTGGAGCATCTATTTTATGATGAGTTGTAATTTGGGGAACTTCTGATCATATGTCGTGTTTTTCATATTAAAGTACATATTAAAGTACATATCAAAGTAGAAATTATTTTATAGATTTCGCAACATTTGTCAAGCTGTATGCCTGACCGTGATATATGACGTTGCTGATGCTCTACAAATTTACATCTTGCGATACGAGTATATAACTGAAAAATAAAATTAGATGCGTGGGCCTGCTCGCAATTATTGCCGATAAGGGCAAGTTTCAATCCGCCGCGAAATAGTCCCTTTATCATGCAAAGTTAGTAAATGTCGGTCTTTGTTTCTCGTTTTACTTAGAAGCTCTGAATGACTGAGTGTGCCTATTTTAGTTTATAAAAAGTAAAATATGGACAATTCTACGGTAATATGAGTATGCTGTTGTTATGAAAAGCAAAATATGGAAACAAATATGAGTTTTCTGCTCTGTTACAACCACTGTAACCAATAGGTTTAGTTCTACATCACCCGACTAAATACTGACATCGAGAAATTAGTGCCATCTTTGTGCTGGTAAATACAATGATCTAATATGGAAGGGGACAATTTTTTGCCACTGTGTGGAAAACTGTTTCCACTCCAACTTACGACCTTGTTTGTTTGTTTGTAGCCCTAACCGGGCTGGCACGTAATGGGCCTTAAAATGTGTATACAAATTTATTAAAATATATAAATAAGGAAAGGATCTCTATGTTAATATAAAATATTTCAAAAAAAAGAAAACGAATCCCCAGTCGGGGCACACAGAATCACATGTGATGTTGGTGATTGAAAATTATTTTTCATAAGGATGCTTGTGCAGGGGAATTGAGGTGCTCATGTCTATTTTTGTCTATTTTTGTTTAAAATTGGTTAGCTTCGAAATAGTAGTCTATACTTTGGCCGTTCTCGCGGGGAGACTTTCTTAGTCCTGGTATGTCGTATAATAAAAAGGTGGGCCAGTTTTCATCATTACCAGCACTTTGAATTTTGATAAGTTCACGTTTTGCCGAGTTCTTGAAAATGTTAATAGAGAAGAGGCTGCTAGGAATCGTGATTGTATTACTATGTTCGGTGATTGATAGCATTGGGCCTTTATAGAATATACTCTGCCTAAAAGTAGGAGTATTATATGTCGATAGCCATTCTTCGCAGTTTTCGTATGTCGAGTTTGTTATT
>JH153023.1:231653-242674 GCA_000226015.1 Mnemiopsis leidyi
AGGATCCTCCTCAGGTCTGGACCTCGACATGTAGGTGCCTGCCTACCCAGTCTTCCTGGGTTTGCTACATGCCAGGTAGCGACAGCTTCAAGACTCCCGGAGTCTGTTGCATCTTATCTATGGTTAATATTAGTATGGTATACATTTTGGGAGTCCTTGGGCTCAGCAGCAGGAGTTGGTCCCTGGGGACCCGGCGACAGGGCCTCTTATTTCAGGGAGGTACAGAAACCGGTAACCATCAAACGAACGAACGAACGAACGAGATCTAATTTCGTTAGTTAGACTACGTGTTAGTGAGATCTATCTTTGTTAGTTAGACTACGTGTTAGTGAGATCTATATTTGTTAATCAGACTACGTGTTAGTGAGATCTATCTTTGTTAGTTAGACTACGTGTTAGTGAGATTTATCTTTGTTAGTTAGACTACGTGTTAGTGAGATCAATCTTTGTTAGTTAGACTACGTGTTAGTGAGATCTATCTTTGTTAGTTAGACTACGTGTTAGTGAGATCTATCTTTGTTAGTTAGACTACGTGTTAGTGAGATCTATCTTTGTTAGTTAGACTACGTGTTAGTGAGATCTATCTTTGTTAGTTAGACTACGTGTTAGTGAGATCTATCTTTGTTAGTTAGACTACGTGTTAGTGAGATCTATCTTTGTTAGTTAGACTACGTGTTAGTGAGATCTATCTTTGTTAGTTAGAATACGTGTTAGTGAGATTTATCTTTGTTAGTTAGACTACGTGTTAGTGAGATCTGTCCTTGTAAGTTAGACTGCGTGTTAGTGAGATCTATCTTTGTTAGTTATACTACGTGTTAGTGAGATCTGTCTTTGTTAGTTAGACTACGTGTTAGTTAGATCTATCTTTGTTAGTTAGAGAGATCCATCTTTGTCAGTTTCACAGGTTACACTCTACTGAAATTTCTCCAGTTTTAATGATCTGAAAGGCAGAATGAAAGACGACCAGCTTCTATGCAAGAACGAATATGGTGTGGTCAGGAAAATTCTCAACCCTGATTCCGACGGAGAAGTTAATTATGTAAGTTTTTCGTGAGGGCGATTTTAACCAATCAGCTTCCGCGAAAGTGATTAATCAGATTGCATTTTTTATCTTGTTTTCTTGAATTAGCATATTTCATCCTCCTCTTCTACGCAAACTGAGCCCCGGTTATTCCAGTGCAGACTGTATTTTGGTTGTTCTGATCAGGGTAGAGCTGGTCTGATTATCGGAGTTTGTATTTTAGTATTTTACTCATAGGTGTAATGAAATGGGATGCAGAGATGGCATTTTGGCTCAATTCTGATTTAGAATTTAAAATTTCACTGTCAAACGACGTAATATATTTGGGTCTTTACAATTTAAAATTCATTTTGACTTATAAATTTGTAGCACGTAATAGCACCTGCGTGTATTAAAGTAATTCGTTGCTTTCCAGAATCTGTTTTGTTTCAAATACACTGACTTGGAGGAGAGCAACGTTGAGCCTGATGATTATGTCATAACCGTCAGAATCGAGAAACTAAAGGTTCGTTTAGAAAAGCTCAAATCCGGATTCTAAAATTGTGTACCTTAACGTATTTTTAGTGTAATTCATTTAGTTTTAATGGAATCTTTCTCTCGAAAATCATTGATACATATTTTTTTATATGAGCATTAAAAATGAACATTAGAAATGAACAATTTCTCAATTGTCAGCCGGAGTTGTGGTGGACGAGTGTTGATCAAATCTTGCGAGGAATGCTGATGGTGAAACTTCGAGATCTCCTTTCCAACCATAGATTCTTCTCTGGGCTGAAAAATTGGTTAGAATAAGTGCACAAATACTTTACATTATCGGTAAATTTGCTAACATATTAATTGCCTTATTAAGATGGTTTACATTATTCTGTGTTAAATCTGTTAAATTAATCGTGGCGGCGTATAGGTTTTGAGATTTAAAGTTTTTTGGCAAGTAGTTTCAAGATCGGATATGGAAACTATATTACCATTTACCATACAATATATTCTATCTATACAAGTATACAATCCTATACAAATACACTCCATATCTATACAAGTATACAATCCTATACAAGTACACTCCATATCTATACAAGTATACAATCCTATACAAGTACACTCCCTATCTATACAAGTATACAATCCTATACAAATACACTCCCTATCTATACAAGTACACAATCCTATACAAGTACACTATACACTATACAAGTACACTATACACTATACAAGTACACTATACACTATACAAGTACACTACACAATACAAGTACACTATTATACATTTCAGGGAGGACGGACCGTTCCAAGTGCTCTACATGGAGGACACTCCCATGTTAGTAGACTACGTCAGTCAGATCGGGGTTATCGTTATTGTTATTGACGACATGATAATCCCGGGGAAACTTGTAAAACCAATCTTGGATGAAATCATGCGGGAACAATACAAGGTAAATATCTAATTATTTTTGCAATTATTTACGTTTCAATGTGTGCCCTCAATTATAGTTAGAAGCGGCACCTTTTAAGGAATTAAAGCAGTTTTAGTTATTTTTATGTACACTATTGAATCTAGTTAGACCGTTAATTCAAACCTGTCAATTTATCGCCATCGAATGGTTCCATTGGATCCAATGGTCGCCAATGGCGATCACCATTAACGCCAATGGAACACAACCATTGTCGCCAATAGCGATTTGGACCACCATTGGCACCATTTGTTCCATGGAGTGGATCCATTGGAGCCAGTTGCCCCACTGACCACTCACAAAACTATATGAACCTTTTGCAGTTATTACGAAAAGATCCCAACTATTATGCCCTCACATAAAACTACCTCTCAGAACTCGTCTCCCTTTGGTTACGGAGTAATGTTCTACCTCTACCTGGGAATACCTGAACGTTACATGTCGACCCTGGTGTGGAGTCACAACGAGTTTCTAGCTAGTATTCTCGCTTGTGTCACTCTCGGCTCCATCATTCTGATGGTCATGGTCTCCGCGCTCATTGCTGGAGTGCGCAGTGGAGGGGTGAGATTTTCTGTTGCACTTATAGTTGAAATGTTTTCTGTTATAGAGGCTTTTAAGGACCAGTAAAGTATAGATTTCTTAGAAAATGAATATTAAGTCCATGTTGGGACCAGTAATACTTCTGAAGAGAGTTACTTACAATCCATGAGTATGACTTTTAAGGTATGATTTGTGAAGTACAGTAAAACCTCGATATACTGTGCCTCTATTAAGGTATGATTTGTGGGGGAGGGAGAAGGCCCTTGAATTACCGGGCCTTCTCCCTCCCCCCGCGAGGCCCGGAAAATAGAGGTTTTACTGTATAACTAGGTTTTCTCTCCGCAGGACGCAGATTCAGAAGACGGTAACGAGGAGGAAGAAGACGATAACACAGATGTTAACGAAAACTCTGTGGCGGGGGACGACGAGGCTGAGGGAGCTGAGTCTAATCTTAAATCTGGTGCTGATAATCAGGTCAGGAATGAGGACTGTTTGTGACAGGGCAGTAAAGTTTGTACTTGCATAACTAAATAGTTCAGTTACTTTGACGTTGAAGACTTCATGTTAAGAAGTGTGACCATGACTTAATATGTTCATTATGATACTCCCCCAGTTTTAAGGGGGAATTGTAGAAAACAGGGGTTTGTAGAATACTTTATCTGACCCGGGTGTATTAGTTTTGGGCTTAAAATAGGATATCAGATACATTTTAACTATACCATATTTTGTCACTCTTGGACAACTATTGATCTCTAGCGAATACATAATTTTAGACTATTTTAGACCTCCGCAAACGTATTTTTTGGTGGAAATTAGCTTAAGGGGTCTCTTTCACAACAATACAAAGATAAACATTTTCTTATTCATAAGAAAAATCTTTTGCAAGGGTCCCCCCTTGTGTTCAAAATCGAGAATTTTTAAGAAAAACTCATTAGTCACAAAGATTGTTATAACACGCTTTCTTAGACTATTTTTAAGCATAGAATTTAAATATGACCATGAAAATTGTTCAAAATTTTCAGAAAAGGCAAAACAAAGAAAAATATACATAAATCACACAAAGTGTTGTTATGGTAAACTTAAAGTGTTCGATTTACAGCCCAAACCCAATACACCCGGGTCAGATAAAGTATGTTGTGAAAAGTGACCTTATATCTGGCATTTAGACAACTCAAGGGTGGCTCTAACAATTTTTTGTCTTCACGTTGAAATTTGGCAGAAAAATTGCTACTTTTATTTCAAGTGTCCATAAATCTTTCCCCTTTCCTTGGAAACAGACTTTTCATAGCATCAAAATTTTTCTATCGAGGTCTTCTACCTGTGTGCAAAGTTTCAAGGTGCTTGACAGCTCACAGTAGCGTGTGCAAATTTTCAAAGTTAGATAACATAAAAAAGAAATTTTTGGGACTTGGCAACTTTGGACGGGTTCCATTAAGTCAACTTTTATCAGTTTTTTCGTGAAATTTTCACAGCTGCTTCACAAAGGTATCAATAAAAGGTATCAATAAAAATTCAGCATGATTCAATGAGAAACGGCTGATTTTTATTCATGCAATGTAAATTTCCAAAAATTTCCAAACTCTCGGAAAAATTTTCTTTTTGCGATTTCTAAAAATGCGTCATCTTAGAATAAAAAAAAAAGTGGTGCAATTGATGCCCGTTAGGGTGCTTTAGGTTTCTGTACAGTCAGTTGGTCTAGCTAAATTTTTACAATTCCCCCTACATTTTCAGAGTGAGAACAACCTGGATTCTGGTGAGGTGGAGGGTTGCTGTTGTGACATCACACCCGACAAGGCTGACGTCATCGTCAACAAGTTCAACATCACCGCTACTGGGGAGGAAGAGGCCAGTACGTCACAGTTTTTATTAATTCATTAATACTTGATCCTGTTTTCATTGTTACTCTCCTGGAATTCATGTTACTCTTCAGGAGTTTATTAATTATAAGACTTGTGCTACCATTTGATTGGAGCAATTGATAAGTTTGTAGCAAGATAAGTTCGTAGTTTCTCAATCAGGAAATTTTTCTCAATATAAATATGGGTCTAAAATCTAAATTAGAATTAAGATTAAACAAAATCTTGCTGATATGTATCAGAACTAGAAGTGCGATATACAGAATCTTGTTCAGGAACAGAAGCGGAGGCAGCGAACACGGCGGCAGCTTTAGCTGCGGAGACGAGCTCCGCCAACCTGGACCAAGAAGACACAAAGAAGACAGAAATTGAGAAGAAATGCAATCTCGAGGGAGACGACCTACCTCCCCCTATTACCGAGAAGGAGCAGGAAGAGGGTAAAGTTGTGGACCCGGACGTGTGTTCAGAGAGCGAGACGGACAACACGGGCAAGGAGTGTGGTGAAGTGGATCAAGCTGAGGATGTGAAGATTGTTAACACGGAGGTGGGGAGGGAGGAGGTGGTGGAGGATGTTTCTACTGGGGAGGGGGCTCCGGAGAAGGAGGTTAAGGAGTTGAATAACTAGTTAGAAGAAAGACGATTGTAAGACGATTGTAAGACGATTGTAAGACGATTGTAAGACGATTGTAAGACGATTGTAAGACGATTGTAAGACGATTGTAAGACGATTGTAAGACGATTGGCATTAGTGATTACGCGGCTGTGGAACCATCCTGAACGTTGACAAACTTAAATGGGTGTTATCAATCGGTAGAAGCTGTGACAAGATATATAAGCGTTGTTATGGTAGCACATCATTTGTTCTGGAAACCTGGAAGGCGTTTTGAGATTTTCAACTTTTATAGCGCGGTCCTTTATCTGTCAGATGACAGCTATTCGCAGGGCAGCTGGGCTGGGGGATAATTAACTATGCACGACGGAATAGTCTTCTATACAACCTCTTGGACTAGTGCTCATTTTGTCGGATGGTGCTGTTGTTCTGTAATGGTCCTTAGTAGATCCCCCACTTTATTTTTCCGAGTGTGCATCTTGCACCTGTTACCATTAACATGCACAGCTCTGATCCCTCACGATTTTAAGTCGTCAAGGTTCAAACAGACTTGTTGGAAAGCTGCCGATTTTAGCCACTTTTCCACGCGCTTCTTTCCTTTCTGCTTGTTTGCTGTTAGCTCATGATTACGTTACATTTTTTGTTAAATGAGCACGTTGAAACTTACTTAAAGTTAAATAAAATCGCGTGTTATGTTTATTTTGTTATATTGTTCTTTTACTTCACCCCGATAGATAAAGTTAGTGCGCTGAAGGGTTATTATAAAGACTCAGCAATGTGGAAAGAACATAGTTTAAAACTGACGGACTTGCTCTGTTACGTTATGCACATAAGTAATTCTCGGATAGTAAACAAGCTGATATTTAATAATTTTGTCATTAAATCATATCAACTGTTAAATAAAGAGTAGAGTTCAAGGAGGCAGTCTGCACGCTAGTTCACGCTGTAACCATGTTATCTTGTCATCCAAGCTACTTAAACAGCGGAAATTTCCAGTCTCGTTTCTCGTGTCATATTTTCGTCTATCGCAAAATTAGACTCTTTTTTAAACAAAGTGTTGACAAGAAGGACAATGCGCGATCTAGGTGGCTGGTTTTATCACGATGATCAGTCCGCGTGTGTGTGTGACAAGGAGGCACCTCCCGTGACTTATTGACCGCACTTCCTCCTTATTTCCCTTTACTCAAACCGGACGTTCGTGAGAACTGGCACCCCGCCAAAATTCATCTCTTTCAGTTTTAGAGTTCAGAGCATTTGTTAGCTCACTAGAGCTGCTGCTCAAGTTTGCCAATTAATTAGGTCGAACAGTCAGAACGTGAGACAAAGTGGAAGGTGTGGACCCCCACTGAAGAGAATTGTGAAATAGTAAAGTGACTTTTGTCGCGGTTCGATCACCTCAATATTCATGATTCGTAACGCTCGGTCAGCAGCACGTCCAGCTTGCTTTGAGCTCTGCGGAAACTTTGCTACTTGCGATTTCAGCGAATGTTATTTCCACAGCCATGTCGGTACAAATCTTGATGTCCATGTTACTTATTTTTCGTCTGATTGCATCACATATTCAAAGTTCGACATTGGCTAGTTGTCAAACTCAAAGTCATGAGGATTTGTCAGTTGTTTTGCACTGAAATGCATCTTACTTTTTTGATGTCTTGTTTTCTTTGAAGTCTGCTTCTATCTTGTTTTATGAGATTTAGATTGGCAAAGTTGCATAGGGAAAGTATAATTACCCGGATCTGTTGAATGTGCATCAGTAGACTATTTACTAACCTGAAGCTTAAAGCCCAGTAGACAGCCACATTCAATCATAAATCCTATTCTATATCTAGAGTTTCGATTTACTACGAATAAGCCACTTTAAACAAACTAAATGTAATTGTAACAGATCTAGTTAGATTAACGTTATTGTAATTTAATTTTATTTAATTGTCATCAACTTAACTTCCAGGTGCCAACATGCTCTATGAAACCCACCACACCATAGTCGAGCCAGCAGGGCTCCCAGTTTCCACCAAATCCTCTAAAAGTGCACGCCGAGAACGCGCTAAAAGCATCAGCTTTCTTCCTACCTCTGAGAATAAACTCCCGAGAAGACTCTCAAGGATGCACACGTTTGACGACTGTCAAATCTTCACGATTAACGAAAACTCGGATCTCACGGCCACCAAGCCAGAGTTGGAGCGGGAATCGATCGGACCAAAAGTCGAGTCGGACTTCAAGTCGGAGTTTTCTCCGGAGAAGCCAAAGTCAGGGAAGCGGAGAAGCAGCAGATTGTCCTGCAAAGTCCCAGACATTTCTAACTTTCCCCTTCTTGTGACGTCCCCCGATGAGATTGTAGCGGCTTCACGTCGCAAGTACAGCAGGGCAAAGTCCGCTCCGGTATTCAAAGTTGAGCAAAAATCGGAGTCTAAAGCAGGTTGGCTCAACTTTGTTTTCGTTAACTGATGCCATTCTTCCCAATGAATTATATTATTTTGGTCTTTAAGTTAAATTTCTTGATTTCATTGTAACAGCCTCAGAAGTGCCATTTTGTTAAATTCTTGCTCTTAGCCATTCTTTTGCTAATCCATGTACTACTGATATCAGAGGACTCTTGTCAAGAAGATTTGACCGAAACAGAAAAAGCTATAGTTGGTAAAAACAAAATTCGAGTAAAGAAAACGATTGGATCGACCACTGACTCTCCGACAAATTTGCTCAGGTTTACTAAGCGCATTGTGAACCTCTGTTTTAACAAATCAATTTATGGTTTCGCTTTAAACATCATACCGTAACAGCTAAAATTCTGCAAGTACAACTTTTCAGTATGACAGCTCGAACGCACCAAGTAGCTGATAGTGCAAACTTTCGGGAACAACGACAACTCGAGCGACAACTCAAGGTAATTGCATTTTGGTGATGTCCCTGTCGTCATTATAATTGCTGAAAATACTGTTTTCTTAATTCTGACAGGGTGGTTTAACTTTAAAAGTAAGACTAAGTATAATGATAATAGGGTAAGACTTTGTATACTAGAGTAAGACTAAGTATAAAAGTTCTAACCAACAATCCTCTAAATCTACAACAAATGTACCAGGGAATACAGAGTTTACAGCGAATGAACATCAGCAGCATCAACAAAGAGAAACTCGTCATCCTTCAGAAGTCCAAGGCTCTCTCCTCCATGCTCTACCCCGACATCTTCACTGGGAAAAAGCCCAAGTGTACTCGGAAGGGAAAGTGTTTTGGAACGGGTAACGCAGACCCGGAACAAGGGGACAGCAACAGTATAGACTCCGGGACGTACCTCTGTGATCCTTCTGACAGGACGTCCCCGTACGCTGATCCCATCAGTCCCAGACAGAGGGAGGCCAGTAAAGCCTGGAATAACGCAATGAACATGGTCCTTAAGAGCAAACCCGCGTCCAACTCCAAGTCGACAAGTGCGGCCCTCCGCAAGCGGTAGAAGATTGAGTGTGACTTCAAGTATGACTTGGAAAAATGTGAATATTTGTTAGTTGAGCACTGAGGTTCAGATTTCGGGGGTCGTTCACATATTTCTTGAAGGGGATTGAAAACCTGGTTATAGCAGTTCATATGATAAAAATGTCGTGAAAATATACCGGTAAATGAAAATCCTAAGTGTCAGTCTACTTCTATAGTTTGTAGTAAAATATCATAGAGTTAATTCTTCTTATACAGTTTTAAACTCATAAAGGAGGATTGACTACATTATCGGACATATAATTAATAATAATATTAATACGGATTTTACTTGCACTTGCAGTTGCACGCTGCAGTTGCACGCTGCAGTTGCACATTGGTTAATATCAGCGCTATTTTTCTGACATTGGATTTGGTGATCATGATTTGGTCGATCATCGCCTTAAAGTTAAAACACTGTCTGTGTCGAAACTTGTGTGTTGTGACCATGTGGTCCATGATTAAAAATAGTATTCCTTGATCTTTGAAATGATGGAAAATCTACTTTTTAAATTGTGTCTTCAAGTTCATCATCAATTCTTTAGATCAAAAATCAGTTTATACGGCCGGAATATTTCAAAAAATTTCCCGGACTGTCTCGATCGTGAGTAATACTTATTATGTACGTGAAAAGTTAAATCCGTGTTAAATAAGTCCGTGATAATTATGTCCGATAATGTGCGTAATCAGGAGGAAATTTAGCCACGATTACGAATGACTACGGTAGGGAAAAAACTAAAAATTTCCAACTTTTTGTTGTGTGAACGACCCCTAAAATTCGAAGTCAAAACTCAAAGTTCAAGATTAACAAGAATTGCGCCCGCTTGGTCTCACTCTCAGGTGGACGCTAGATTTCCATCTCTTTAATTGTACAGCAACTACTTTGCGGATATAAGATTAACCTGTGTTAAAAGCAATTGTGACCGTGTTTAAGATATAACATATACTGACATCATATCTGTCATGTCGCGGTTATACCCGAAAATTGTACCTCAAAGAATGCCAAACCGTTAAATCTCGACAATATCCGTCTCAAATTTCGATTGAGATATTATAACTATGAGCGGCTACTGTGAGTGTGATAATATCGGCCGTAAAGTTAAAAAGAATGACCAATTTTATCGTAACTAAAAAAAATTGTAATGTGATAAATGAAATGTCAGCTGTAAAGATTTAAGCAACTGTACCTGTTTACAACCAGGACTAAGATAAATTTATCGACGGTGCAGATATATTATAACTAAGCAGTTTGTGATAACAATTTCAACTTAAACAGTACAGCTGATCATTACTGAAGGTCTAAAATATTAGGCGTTGATGTTTTGTCATAATTTCGGCGATACGTTATACGACGGAAGGCCATAAACTTACTTGCACGCAACACGAACCAAAGGCAAAGGAATAATAAAATCGTGCAGATAAATTGGCGCGGAACTCGTGCTAAGACTTGCTGCGCGTTGAATTCTGCACATGGGCGCATTTGACCGGAATTTATTTAGTTCATTGAGTGTTTACTGTTTGCGCGCAATATTTGACATCACTGAGTGTAGTTGCGTTCGTGCTTGTTACGAGTTCAGTATTCTTTGGTACGACTATACTTATAGTACCTAACTTTATATTAATTGTCTGAATTATCTTTTATCAATTTGTATAACCATTGCATTTTGACAGTTGACAGTGAACCATACAAGTTTTTAGCTGCCCGCACCTTTTGTTCGTTTTCCGCCAAACGACAATTTCAGCATCCGACCGCTTTTACGTTTATCATTATGCAATCCCATTTACCGACAGTTCTTGTTTTTCAAAGATCTACCGTCTGGCGTCTGCGTGATGTTAAGATAAGCTGGTCAGTTGAGCTGCAAATGCAGTCCAAGAAGCCACGCGCAATTGCACGTTTTGGACCAAGAAATTTCTTAAGCAAATAACTTTGCGTAGGAGCAAGCTTTCTAGCCTCGAAAGCTGCGTTCACGTGGTAACGAACGTCTTGCGGAGTTTAACGCATGTTTTCATCTGTTACACCAGACACCATGAAATTTACCTACCTACCTACCCACCCCACCCCAAAATCCGACCACTTTAAACCA
>JH153024.1:0-14867 GCA_000226015.1 Mnemiopsis leidyi
TCGTATTTGTTCCACTGCACTACTGTCGTACTTGTTCCACTGCACTACTGTCGTACTTGTTCCACTGCACTACTGTCGTACTTGTTCCACTGCACTACTGTCGTACTTGTTCCACTGCACTACTGTCGTACTTGTTCCACTGCACTACTGTCGTACTTGTTCCACTGCACTACTGTCGTACTTGTTCCACTGCACTACTGTCGTACTTGTTCCACTGCACTACTGTCGTACTTGTTCCACTGCACTACTGTCGTACTTGTTCCACTGCACTACTGTCGCTGATATTATTAATATTAAAGTTAATCTATTAGTCTATTAAAGTTAATCTAGTCTACATCATAATGGTGAATAGTTTATATTACTTGTGAATACTGCGATGATGTTCTGTGCATAGTCTGGTCAGATCTAGAATACTTTAGAAGTGAGCTAAATGTGTGGGCACTACTTGCGCTGTCGTCAATAGTCGGACCAGTTTCCAGCTAACTTAGAAAAACAGCTGCAATCACGTGGCTGATAGGGCTCTTAAGAGAGGCTAACAACCACGGTCACATGCTGGGTCTGAGGAAGCCGATTGGCTAGTTTGTGGGAAGAAGGACTCTGATTGGTCAGTTGGAGAGGGAGGCAGCACGTAGCATTGCGGGGCGAGGTAATGAGATCTGGGAGCTGAAGCTCGGTGATGCTAATAGTAACTGCCTAGTGTCCGATCTAATGTTATTCCTCAGTACATCTCGAACAGCATTAAACCAACCATAACATGAAGCAGTACAGATTGTTTAACATTTAACTCTCTAGCGTTATCGCTCTAACTTTAATCAAACCGTCAAAGTCACTTGTGCCAACAGAGTTTTTGGTTTATTTGTGCGTCTAGTTTGACGATATTTTCCGAAGTTTTGGTTTTACATTAGATCCTTATCTTTTTGTAAATTATTAAAGTGCTTGGTGTACGACTAAGTATATTGATTAGTTTATACACTATGAACTTTACAATAGAAGCTATACATTACACAATTGTATACAGTATACAGTATACAGTATATACGATACATTATACACAACTGCAAGCCTGAAACACTCAGCTGTTAAAGTTCTCCTTAGTGAGCTAGTGCTGAACTTTAACTCTTAACGTGGTACACTGGTGGAACAAGAATCCCTACAGGATCTTCCTAGCTGTCTACATACATTGCACACATTATACTATACACATCATACTATATACATTATACTATATACATTATACTTAACACATTATACTTTACACATTATACTATACACATCATACTATATACATTATACTATATACATTACACTATATACATTATACTATACACATTATACTATACACATCATACTATATACATTATAGTATATACTATACACATTATACTTTACACATTATACTATACACATTATACTATATACATTACACTATATACATTATACTATATACATTATACTATATACATTACACTATATACATCATACTATATACATTATACTATACACATTATACTATACACATCATACTTAACACATTATACTATACACATTATACTTTACACATCTTACTACACGTGATATCTTTTTGGCTTCGGAATTGAAAAATTCGGATTCCTAGTCGAATTTTTTTTGCCTTCGAAACTATCAAGTCCAGATTCCTCATCAGTTTTTACGTCAAAATACTGGTCAAAGTTTTCTTATAGCTCAAAGTCGAAAATTTCAATTAGGGGGATCGTATACCACACTTCATATTGCCATATATAATGGTGGACAGAAACCTGGCCAAAAATTGGACGAAATATCGATCTCTAAGTTCAAAAAGGTTAAGTGTCTTTTCTGGGGGTGGTTGCCACCACCTTGATACCATGCGAACACTTCACCTGTTAATTTCTGTCTAATCCTTATGGCGATTAAAAATCATTTGAACATTCTGCAGCTCAAATGCTCAATAGTAGAAGTTTCCTTCTTGTCTAAGAACATGAGAAGAAACAAAGCTCTTATTAGAGCTAGCTAACTAAATAACTAGTTTCTATTCCCGTCCCATAAATAGGAAGCAGATTTTTAGTCCCCTTCGCAGTGCCCTGTCTAGTGTAGACTTTTTACTCCCACTTTCTTTTCTGTAGTTCGATTACTGCTTTATCAGCGTTCTGTCTAGTGTAGAATTTTTACTACCACTTTCTTTTCTAAAGTTTAATTAGCGCGGGTACGCTGCGAACGGTTGACCGCCAGATAAACCGCCGAAGCAGCTTATAAAAAGTAGTGCGACTACGAAGTTACGCTTTTAGTACATCCTATAACTGAATGCCAGATTGCTTAGTAACTGATATTGGCAACAACGGTCAAAGCAATCGCAGTAATTTAGTGTTGAAAGCATTGACAGATCCGAGCGAACAACAGACTGACAAGAAGGTAATGAGAGTGTGACGAGTGTACCCAATTTTCTCCTTAACTCGTGGCATTATTGGCCCCCATCTTTCACACACCTGATTGGTCAAACCACGAATTTCTGTGTTTTGATTGGTCAAACCACGAAATTCTGTGTTTTGATTGGGCGAGAAAAACCGCGCACGTTGCATTGCGCGCCACACTCACTTCTTTTCCCTGAACTACACCCACGGAACTCAGTCTCAGTTACATACGCTGAACACTTCTATAAACAAGTTCGTGCACATTCTGAGTGTTCTTCTCTACTCGCAATTGTCATTTGTTCGGCTAGTTTTACAATATATGTTTGTTGGTGTGAATCGAGAAATAAGCAGCAATGCTAATTAAGTGATTAACTTTACAAGTATCTCACACAAGTTTCTTCTGCTATATTTGTACATGAATTTTCTCTGCAAAACACTGCTCATTTTTAATCAGTTTCATCTCTCGTTTCTATGACAACAAAAATATCTGCTTCTGTTGCCTCTTCCGAACAATTCTATTGTCTCTAAAATCGACCAACCATCCTTAGTCTAAAGTTTTGGAAAACTTCTTTGTTTAGCGCTGTCTGTATGTCCAAGCGTGTGCAGTAATCTCTGTGTCAGTTTGTGTGTGTCAGTTTGTGTGTGTGTTCGTTAGAACAGTTTGTATGTCTGTTCATTAGTACCGTTGTCTCGCTCCATAGTCTGGTACCGGCGAGCACCACTATGTCGACTTTATCTGATTATGCTGAATATTTTCATCCTCCTTTCCGGGCTATAGTTTCACCTTAATTACAAATTTATTTTCTGTTGGCTCTTTTGTTATTGCACGAGCGGTGTCCATTGATCAACATTCCTTTTTAACCACATGAGACATCAAATTAATTTCAGGAAGATGTCAGATAGAAGTCAGGTAGATGTCAGGTAGATGTCAGGTAGAAGTCAGGGAGATGTCAGGTAGATGTCAGGTAGATGTCAGGTAGAAGTCAGGTAGATGTCAGGTAGAAGTCAGATAGAAGTCAGGAAGATGTCAGATAGAAGTCAGGTTTTGATTGATTGGGGACCGAGTAACCCTCGGTCAATGTTTACATCTATAATGTTTATTATTACAGAATATATGTATATCAAAAATTTAGAGAGGCAGTCGTAACAGGTAGATGAAGTCGGTTAGAAGTCAGGTAGATGTCAGGTAGAAGTCAGGTAGAAGTCAGGTAGAAGTCAGGTGGAAGTCAGGTAGAAGTCAGGTAGCTGTCAGGTAGCAGTCAGGTAGAAGTCAGGTAGATGTCAGGTAGAAGTCAGGTAGCTGTCAGGTAGATGTCAGGTAGCTGTCAGGTAGAAGTCAGGTAGAAGTCAGGTAGAAGTCAGGTAGCTAGTCAGGTAGAAGTCAGATAAATGTCAGGTAGAAGTCAGATAAATGTCAGGTAGAAGTCAGGTAGAAGTCAGGTATATGTCAGGTAGCTGTCAGGTAGAAGTCAGATAAATGCCAGGTAGAAGTCAGGTAGATGTCAGGTAGAAGTCAGGTAGATGTCAGGTAGAAGTGAGGTATATACACGTCTTACACATATACTTGCTATGACAACAACACTGAACTCATGTCATGTTACCATGACAACGAAAACACGTGTACATGCTCACTACAGCTACAACAGTCTGTTATATAATATGATTAGTTTTGTCTGGAGCCATGATGTAGACTAATACACTTGTCTTGCTATTTTTATACAGACAGCTTTGCTCCTCTTTAAGAAAGTCAGATTTAAGTTTGTCGTTGTTATTTTAAACTTATTCGATTGAGTAACTTACTTTGTTTTGAGTTAGTATCGTATTCTCTAAAATCCGGTTGAAATTATTCCCAAAAATCAAGCAAACAGCAGGTTGGTAGGAAACTTTAATTAAATCTTTTAAATGGTAGCATGATATCTTCGTAAATACATCTTTAGTGCTAAAAGAATATAAACAGGTTAGTAAAACTGGACAAACCTCAAAAATCAAAAAGGCCTAAAATCCCTTACTCATTACATTTCCAGAAGTGAGAAACAGGCTGATATTGATGTAAGCCGTCAAAAGCAGGTAACACACGTGTTTATAAACGTGTTTACACACGTGTTTATAAACGTGTTTATAAAAGTGTTTATAAACGTGTTTATAAACGTGTTTATAAACGTGTTTATAAAAGTGTTTATAAACGTGTTTATAAACGTGTTTACACACGTGTTTATATACGTGTTTACACACGTGTCCTATACACGTGTTTACACACGTGTTTATATACGTGTTTACACACGTGTTTATATACGTGTTTACACACGTGTCCTATACACTGAGCAGGTACCTTTAAAACCCTGCCTTGTGTTACGGCCTCACGCAATCTAATGATTTATATTGGACACGTGCGGGGCACACACTCACTAGATTTATATCATAAAGAGCACCCCGAAATTGCAACACTGGGCCACTCGCTTGACCTTCTCAAAGTTGATATGACAACAAGAGTTTTCACAGTTTTCTTTCTGTGAGGGAGGCAAGGTTGGTAGATAGTTACTTCGTTTTGGAGTTTAATTGCACTATTTATATTCAGACTGAGAAATGAAATGGCCTGAGTATCTCTTACGCGGCCAGGTAACTTCATTTCAAATTACTGCTTGTCAAGCCGTGCTCCTTCATTAAAACATTGTTTGTCCCGCAGCTGCTTCTTTATCAATAGTCCTTTTCAGGATAGCAGGTCTGTGGGTTAATACGAACAATTTCTTTGCTTATTTGTAGACTTTTACTCGAATATTTGCTGTTTCTTACTTCATTCTACCATTTCAAATTCTCCTCTACCCCTAACAAGAGATACTTCATTTCTTATTGAAATATTCCTTCCTACGATCTAATAAAGCCCATCCACTTATTGAACAATTAATCCTTATTGAAAAAATTTAAAAAATTCAAAGGGTCGTTCTTATCACAAGCAGAATTGCAATGTTAAACCCTCTTGAAGTTGTAGACGTTTCAATTACTTGGGAATAGCAGACAGATGTTTCAATTACTTGGGAATAGCAGACAGTAAAAAGGATTCTCCTCTTTGGGTCGTACGCATGGCTTCTTAACAAGCAGTTTGAAAACTTTTCAATGGTTTGTACACTAGGCTTCTGATGAATCCCAGAAAAATCTTTAGTGAAAAGATCACCCCACCCTTAAAAGAATGGACAGGACCTTCGTGCTACCGCAACGGTCCTTGCTCAACGCCGGGCACATGACCAGACTCATCCTTGGCGTTTACCCTAAACGGGGCGTGGTCGTTGGCCACCAACATTCTTAGACGCAGCAGCAAGATATTCTGGATAAGACATTGAATCATGGAGCAATTTTCGATCTAGGATCGCCCAAAGTAAAAAAGTTAGTAAATTATTAGTACTTAATAGTTAACAGTGTCCACATGTGACTACTACTATGACTGACTATTAATGACTATTACTGACCACTTGTGACTAATAGTGACTACTAGTGACCACTAGTGACTACTATTGACCACTAGTGACTACTAGTGACCACTAGTGACCACTAGTGACCACTAGTGACCACTAGTGACTACTAGTGACTAGCTAGTGTAACTCTTTGCAAGCAAGCTCTTCTCGAGTAATGCTAACTAAATGTTCTGTAGGTTACATGTTGGACGAGAGTACCTTGTGCAGTTAATGAGGGAACTAAAGATCTTTCTACATGTACAGACTGTGTGTTCTTTAACGAACCAGGCTTTCTCCGACAGGTTGCTTGTAGACTTGTAGTAGTGGTTACTGTTACCATAGGTACCATAGTTGCCATGGTTACCATTATGAAAATTTTAGTTACTTAAGTTACCTAAGTGACGTAGCTTTAAGTCGATAACTGTGGTTTCTATAGTTACCATAGTTCCCATAGTTTCCATAGTTACTGAAGAAATTATGGTCAATATATTTCTATGATAACTATAGCTCTATTCTTACTATAGTTTTAATAGTGACTTTGTCTGAAAACTTTTGAATCTTCAACTAATGTATGTTAACCCCAGGTACATCAACTTTATTTAGATTAACTTGTAAAATGTCATTTGACTAGAGATTTGATTTCTGGAAAAAGAGCACTTCCCGCATTAGGGCTCAGCGTATTTCTCTCCTCCTGAATTTTCTTTCTAAACAGGATAATTGAAGTCAAATAACTCGGTGCAATTATAATTGTGTGGTTTTCATGGATACATGTGGTTACAGGTCGTTGCCATGGTTACACTAATTCTGTTTAATTGACCATCAATTAAAGCGTTAGCGCCAAGCTGCAAGCCGGATATTGCTCCGTTGCCATGGTTACTGCTTGTCACATTTTTTTCGTTTTACATCACGAAATTTCTAAGACTGTATGGAAGTATGGATATAAGACAGGACTGTGGCAGGTACCTTTCATAGTCTGCTCTGTGACTTCTATGAGCGGTTAAGACTTTCTGCTCTTTCAATTTTAGGTCACCATGACTCATGTAGATTGTCGCTATGTAGATTGTAGCTATGTAGATTGTAGCTATGTAAATTGTAGCTATGTAAATGTTGTCCAAGATTTCCTGAAGTGCTATGTTATCATATTGCTAGCATCTTTAGTCACTAGTTACTATAGTTACTAGTTACTATAGTTACTAGTTACTGTAGTTACTAGTTACTTTAGTTACTACAACTTCTAGTTACTTTGTTTACTTTTTACTATATTTACTAGTTACTTATGTTACTAGTTACTTAAGTTACTCATAGTTGCTTAAGTTATTGGTTATTGGTTAAGTTATTATTTAAGTTATTAGTTACTATAGTCACTAGTTATTATAGTTACTAGTTACTATAGTAACTAGTTTCTATAGTTACTAGTCACTGTAGTTACTTATTATTATAGTTATTAATTACTATAGTTACTAGTTACTAGTTACTATAGTTATTAATTACTATTCTTATTGTAACCTATTGCTAGTATACTGTTATTTCACCAAACCCCAAATATTGGCATCATAAGTTAATTTTTGCGACAATTAGGGAAATAGTGGGCTGCCCTTTTAAAAGGTACCGCATATTTCTAATTTGGTACTAGTTTTATTTTAGAATTTTTAGGGTTTTCTTTGCGTTTATTTAGATTTCAGTACTTTGACAAGTTTTGTTTAAAAAATCTACAGATCGGCCTTTACCCGATACCGATGCTTCTAAAATAGGGACCTAAAAACAAGAATGATAGCAAATTCTGTAGTTACTAATTATTATAGTTATTAGTTACTGTAGTTACTAGTCACTGTAGTTACTAGTTATTATAGCTACTAGTTACTATAGTTACTAGTTACTATAGTTACTAGTTATCATAGTTACTAGTTACTACAGTTACTAGTCACTGTAGTTACTAGTTACTATAGTTACTAGTTTCTGTAGTTACTAGTTATTATAGTTACTATAGTTACTAGTTACGATAGTTACTAGTTATTATAGTTACTAGTTACTATAGTTACTAGTTACTGTAGTTACTAGTTATTATAGTAGCAAATTCCACAATCAGGGCGTTTCTTCTGTCGGAACCCCTAAAAAACCGAATTATTTTCGGTAATCTCTTGAAAACTCCAGAAGAGAATTTAATATGTGTTGTCCTTTCTTCCTAAGCGGTTATTTAGCAATTAAACAATTATACTTTTACTCCTGTATCGGTTAAAAAGTAAAGATAGAGTTTCAGATTTATGCGGAAATATGTGATCTCTCAGCACTAATAAGCATTTAAGAGCATGTGTTTACATTCTATAAGTAGCGTATGTTAATGAATTAATTGCAATTGTTTTCTCTATTAGTATGATTTAACCACCTCATATCGGCACAACTAAAGGTGAAGGACAGATTCGCTTCTTTTGTTAACGGATACAATGAAACGAACTACCTGAATTTTGGTACATATATTCAGCTACTTAACATTGCACTCGAACAGTAATCAAGGATAGAGCTAGAACATATCAATATTATAAATTGGAGGGCAGTTAAATTCAGTTATGTTTTCTAAGCTTTTATCCAGCGTATTTGGTGTCCTGCATTGTATGCGTATGATTCATGCATAAATCTTTGTATTGCTAAATTAAGCTTAACCAATGAAAACAGTTAAACTAAGACTAATGAACAGTATTCTTTGTTCGATCAATATTATTATGTGGCTTGCTTGTAGTAACCACTCACCGGACTCTGCAGTGCTTGATAAGTTCTACCCTCTGCGGTCAGTACAGTGCCCGAGGTATTTTAGAAGGCTCTCACTTTATTATCGATATAATTCGTTTTACACTGTCTTCAGCGTCCAGCTCTTTTCATCAAATAATTTGTAATTTCTTAAAATATTTTATCGATGATTATTTTAATGATAATTGAATTATTTAAATCAGAGTACCAGTTTTGTTTTTGCGACTTCAAAAATATTTGTAATATATGAGCTGTCAAACGATTAATAGGTTTACAAGTCTATATTATAATTCGCCGGTCTATAATGTTCGACTCCGTGCTGTACTGTCAACAAGTAATCCAGAAGAGTGACGCCGGACGTTAAATACTCGGATCCCTCCCTTTCTACAGCGCTCTTTTAGTTTTACAAATTCACACTCACAGTACCTAGTAGAAGTCAACCTTACACAAGCTTTGTTTTCCGGGCTTTGTTAATTCCAAGTCAATCTTGAAGAATACTGCGTCTCCCCGAAACACACTTTAGCAGAGTCGCGTTTATGTGAGGTTGATTAATAATGAAATTATAAATTCCTTGGTCTCGTTAGCGCCTACATTTTTCTTGCTTTTTCCTGCTTATTCAAACTATCTACTCTTTTTTTCTGGATTTAAATTGACTTGCAAAAATCATAGTTATTGCTAACGAAACTGTGTTAATGACTGGGGGAGGCTTCTTTGTAAATAATGTTTCGTAATTTCCTCCCTCCAAATCACAATATTGCCGACTACTTAGGATCATACATTGATATTATGATATTGTTATGTTGTTTAATCATATATGCGACCTGTTAGACTGGAGGTAGCGACATTTGTGAGACTTCAAATTTCGTACAGTTGGTGACAAGTACGAGAACTGAAATTGTCGCCTATCAATAAAACTAACTGACTACATGGTACATATCGCCTCTGTTCAGACGGCTGGAAATGTGCACAAGTTTATTTACAGGTAAAACTCGCCTTGGAGCCAGGTAATTATGATTAGTAAGAATTGTATCGTTGTTTAACATGGATCAGTATGTTTCTTCCTTGCTGCTCCTTTTCTCTCTATTTCCGCTCGACCCCAGGTCTAGCCAATCAGAAGCCAGGATGGATCGTGTCAGCCAATCAGGCGGGAGATGCACTGCACGTGTTGCGAAGCGGCTTGGTAATTGCTGCAGTTTGCTACAGTGTATTGCTGTGCTCACTGCTCGAACTGCTCGTTATTTCAGAGACTCCTCTTTCCTTCTGATCGCAGGTAATTAGACGGCTAATTGGCCATTTAGTGCTGGATATTGCTTTATTTACTAACATTAGCTCCTACACAAACACTGTCTGATCCCATCTTCTTCTGCGAATCTTTACTAATTTGCTAATCTTCCCAACTAGGTGTACTTAAACTTGTATTTCTGTGTACTGCATTTCTCAGCGCTTTCTCCAGCGCGACACGCAACTTGTTGTCATGGTTACCGAGAAGATTGGCAGATGATAAAAAGTGATATTTCTGTAATCATTCCGGCTACTTCAGGTCCGTTTTATCAATATGTAAAGTTCGCCTGATAGCTTGTTGTCTCCAATTTGTTCTCAGTAAATGAGATGCCGTTTCTCGGTTAGCGACCTATTTACAAAGAAACCGCCCTTAATTGGCCAGCGCTGATATTATAGGTCTGAACAATATAGGACTAGTTATAAAGCTGCAGGGCTTCTACAGTTGAAGCCAAATATCGCCATCTAATAGACATTTGTTTATTTTACCAATACCACGATTCTACTGAGCTGGACTAGTTACTAGTTACTAGTGGTTTGAAGAAGTTCAGATTCTACTCATTCTGTTACTTTGTTTTATTAGTAACTAGTCAGTTGCTCTGGTTACTAGTGGTAGCTACTGGTTACAACTAGTTACTAATATAGCTAGTAACCATAGTAACTCTGATGATTGCTGGTAACTGTAGGTAGACATGTTTACTTTGTTAACGATGGTTGCTACCGTTACTATGATATATAACTTTGGTAACTAAGATTACTATGGGAACTACTTTTAACAACTTGTAATTATGGTTACTATGATAACTTGACGACAATATTTTAACAATTACTGCTCTTGTCATCTTGTCAGTGCTTGTAATTATATCTGCGAGTTAAACATCATTTATACATTTTGCATTATGTATTGTGTACTATGTATACATTGAACTGCGTATATAATGTATACATGGTACTGTTTATTGAATGTATACAATGTAAATACAGTATACTACACAGACCAATGTATACAGTGCCCATTGTATGTATACAGTGTATACAGTGTACAATGTATAAAGTGTGCAATGTATACAGTGTACACAATGTATACAGTGTACAATGTATACAGTACACAATGTATACAATGTACACAATGTATTCAGCGTACAATGTATACAGTACACAATGTATACAATGTACACAATGTATACAGTGTACACTATGTATACAGTGCACAATGTATACAGTGTACAATATATACAGTGTACAATGTATACAATGTATACAGTGTACAATGTATACAGTGTACACTGTGTATACAGTGCACAATGTATACAGTGCACAATGTATAGTGTATATATGTAGTGTGTATACAGTGTACACATTGTTTACAGTGTATACAGTGTACACATTGTTTACAGTGTACAATGTGTACAATGTATACAGTGTACACATTGTTTACAGTGTATACAGTGTACAATATGTATACAATGTACTAAGTTGACAAGGTGTTTTGTCCCTGACTGCGCTCTGTGAGTGTGTTTAACATTAGTCTAGTCAGTCACGGCAACGCTGTCTTCTACAGCACTTCAAATTTCTGCTTTCTCTTCCATATCTCTATTTGCTCCAGTTCTTACTTTTAGTTGAAACCTGTTACCTGTATCAACACAAGGGTTTAATAATTACTATAAAATATCTTCCTTGTGTTAAGCGTTCAGCTTTACTGCAGAATTCGAAAATTCGAATAATCGGTTCGTTTTAAATGTCGGTAAAATAACAGTTTAATTACTTTTTCAACGGATAGTGTATTCCGCGTTGAACAATGTTCGCCATTGCTGAATTAATATTTTTCAGGCGGACTTTTTTCTGGCGATAATTTCTGAGTGAAGCGAGTGATACACATAACTTTGAGTAAACTCATGCTGATCACAATATACAGTACAAGGAGGTGGGTAACGTTAGTGTGCTCCTCTTGCGATGCACAAACCCATCTAAAAAAGACTTGTACTCGTCATCAGTAAATTTGAAGTATTTGTAGTGTTGAAATAGTTTAAAACTCAGTTCGCTTAAGTTCGCTTAAAAAGATGGCGACCCTATCAGATACGTTCACCTTGGTGGCAATTAAATGTGAAACAATTTTGTTCTTCCATTAATTTACTTCTATTTTCATGAAGTACTACATGTACAATGTACTTGTATAGTACAAGTACCAGTAGTCTAGAACCTACCGCACGTGTTCTAATGACATTGCAAACCGCGCATTGTAGTAGTAGTTGTCACGGCAACCAGCACGTGTTAATTACACTTAATTTTAATATATCTGTACTGTATTATATACAGCTGCTAGTTTTCATGTTTCTTTAGCTACGTCAATATTATTTTGTGATTTTTATTTGTATTTACTTTTAGTGGAACATATCTCTTAGTCGTTTATCGGTAGTCCGTAAACTTTAACTAATTAAATAAATTCTTAAATTGTTTATTTTATTCACTGTAAACAGGAGCGTACATTAAAAGTACGTATGAAAAATGAAAATTTACTTATAAGAAATAAATAAAAAATAAATATTTCCGAACCAGTAGGTGGACTTAATAGTGACATTGTTATTACTCGCGTTTTTACTTGTGCAATGTTATTATATTAGCCGCTAAAGCAGAAGCTGATCGCTCAAATAATGAGTCGGTTAATTTCCTTGCAGTCAATTATCCTTCGGTGACGAAACTCCCCGGTAAATTATATAATTCCCTGTTAAATATCTCATTTTCTACGTACACTGAAATTAGCGTTAATTGAGTAAGCTTTTCTCAACCAGCCATCAGCACATTTCATATTACACCTCTCAAATTGAATCCTATTATGTAGACTTTATAGGCTGTCAGTTTCGTTATTTCATATTTCTGTTCGTCGTTCGAACTTGAGAGTTTTGTTACCAGTGTTTGGACAGGCTTGTTATGTGTATCTGGTTAGATTAGATTGGAATCCCGTTTTGGCACTGCAAATAAAATGCAGCAAATTTATGTCAGATGGAATAGCCTGAGATGCTCATCTCCTTTTTTTAAACCCTGAGCCACTCCTTACCGAGGCACTAAACTAGCTGTAGGGGGGTTTATCTAACGAGCCAGGGAGTGTGCATTTCCAGCCGAAGCTCTACCAGACACAGTCTGGTGACTGGCCGTCTTGGGGGATCGAACCCCGGTCTGCCGCATTTTTTAAAAATCTCATACTTATTTTTAATTCGGACACTCCAACAGCCACATGTTACACAAGTGTAACGGCCAATTACAGGAGGCCGAATGTACAATTATACATACACGCCAGTGACGGTTAAGGTAGTGTGTACCATACTTTTATCGCCCGAGGCGTAAAAAGATCCACTTCACCACCCAGCTGACTTTTATCTTACTTAATGTAGTTAATATATATATAAAAATGTAGCTAATGTAGTTAGCTATACAAAAAGCAAGTAGAGCGTGCTGAAACGACCTCTACTGTCTACAATATAATTGCATAAATGATTATCACACATCATGAAATGTTAACGTGTAATAATAAATAAATCATCTTTTAATCAATGATAAAGCCAATCTATTGACTTGTCATAATGTCACATTAACGCTTAAAGAAATTTGAGGTGGAATTACGATTATTAAATAATTTTCTACGTTCATGATGTTCCTTCTCCGTCGAGCCGATCTGAGTTGAAAAAATTTGATATTACTACTATCATACTAAAATAATAAAAAGTAAAACTTTAAATATTGCGCCGTTTTTTACTCCGTCTGTTTCATTCCATTTCAACTTTTCACGTACAAACTCTGACTAATAAAAGGCGAGTATGCTTATACATTAGTAACTAAAGGAAAAGTATGGTTACTATTGTAACTAAGAGAAAATATGGGTTACTATAGTAACTAAGAGAAAATATGGGTTACTATAGTAACTGAAAAAATAAAATACTTGAGATAGACCTCACAGTTATATTTAATCTCCGATCACTTTGTTCAGCTCGTAACTACTGCCATATTTCTACTGCCTACTACTGCCATATTCAGCAGCTTGACGTTTACAATCGATATTTACAAAGCAATTACCCTACTACCCAACTTTCAGCAATCTTGCCTTAGAGGAATCTTTTTTACTTCCCCTCTTCTATTGGTGAAGATAGTATTCAATTGTAATCACTAGAATTTCATCTTCTACTTTTCTTATCAGTTAAAACTTTTTCAGTTCCACTGTGATTTTACATTCCTATGAATGTTGGTTTTAACTTTTTCAGATTGTTTTAAGTACCAGTTCATGAAGTTACTGGTACTTCTAATTACTTTAACAAACTACTTAAACTAACCTCCAACCCCCAATAGCTCATGAACATTACAGTTAGCGTGACTTTAGTGTAAGTACTTTTTACTTAATTGCCTAACTTCCTCCTCTGCAAAGTTACTTGATAACATGATTAGTAAGAAGTTACTATAGTCTCTACTCTTAGTTCCAAATCACACACATTACTTTTACTAAATACTATATATTACATTGTTAAACTTACGTTATAAATTAGGCGTTACTTTGTTTATAAATATAAATGTTACTTAGTAGTGGCGCTGTAGTATTAGGAGATGACGAAAAATGAAGAATATTTTTGTATAAAGTACAAAGTATTTGTGTACTCTAGTTATAGAAAAAGTAGTCCTGCTGATCTTAAGTAAAAAGTCAAAAAGAAAAGAAGAATATAATGTTTGTGTAAAGTTTGTGTAAACTAGTTGTAGATTTAGTAAAGAATATAATGTTTGTGTAAAGTTTGTGTAAACTAGTTGTAGATTTAGGAAAGAATATAATGTTTGTGTGGAGTTTGTGTAAACTAGTTGTAGATTTAGTAAAGAATATAATGTTTGTGTAAAGTTTGTGTAAACTAGTTGTAGATTTAGGAAAGAATATAATGTTTGTGTAAAGTTTGTGTAAACTAGTTGTAGATTTAGGAAAGAATATAATGTTTGTGTAAAGTTTGTGTAAACTAGTTGTAGA
>JH153024.1:80822-92757 GCA_000226015.1 Mnemiopsis leidyi
TCAGGTTCTATACATAATTTTTTACCGCGTCAAACAAGAATTGCGCCCGCTTTGTTTGGTCTCAGGCGGACGCTTAAGATTTCCATCTCTCTTTTAGACTAGATACCGCTATGAAGTTGCAGCCATCGTAAACTTAATCCTTTGATAAATGATGATATTCACTACGAATTTTTGTTAACTAGATACCACAGTCCGCAATGATTCAATGAAGTAAGAGCAACGGCTAACTAAAAACTAAAGCGTTTTGAACGTTGAATCTAAATAGTTATCACACTACCAAGCGCTTGGATCCTGAACGACAGTCCACGCTACAATTACAAAGACCAGGTGAAGCTGAAAGGTAGAAACGCATTCAGACTTAATGGCGGCAACTCCGCGTCTAGAATCTGCTGAGTGCTGCGCGTTCCTAAAACTCGGCATACCGTAAACGTGGGCGACACAGTGTCGCGGACGCAGTTACGTCCTTTCTTGTTGATTTATTTCCTGTTGTTGTAAATACGTTCGCGGGGTCATGTCTTTTGTTCAGAACATCGTTGTTAAATCGTTTTTAAGTGTTAAATGTTAAATCGTTGAGTTTTTGCTACAACCATCTACAAGTACACAGACACCGATATTGTCGATTTTCCGCTATATTTTGTTAGCTATACCCGCAATCTTAAATCAATTCACATTTCCCCTGTCCTCACGTTACGTATTGAAATTTAATTATTCAAAAAAGTGTTTATATTACGCGCCTATTCACCTTTTAATACCAAGATTTTGTGCACGTAGGAAGTAATTGCAGTCAGCAGTCAGTGTATAATGGGCGGCGCATCATTTATTTCATCTGTTACGTAATTTAAATTACTTTACGTAGGAGCAGGTGGGACACCGGACACGTCCATCTACCTACCTACCCAGTGGGTAGGTAGGTAGATGGACGTGTCCGGACCCACCCTACCCCCAAAATCCGACCACTTTAAACCATCTACTTTACTTTTTTGCCTTACGGCAAAAAAGTATTAGAGATGGAAAAAATCAATCACAGCTAAAGATATCAAACGTCAAAGTTTTCAGTGTTGTAGAATGTTAATTGCACGATAATTCAGGAGTGAAAATCTCCATGGAAACGTGTGCAACTTTGCGCGCGTTTTCAGACGGCATTATGTGAAGCAATTATGCACCTCTAAAAAGCAATTATTCACCTCTAAAAAAGCGGACCGCTTTTTTGAACGCCGACCTTTCAATCGCAATAATCAAACCTGATTTTATCCAATGAACTTGGTACCGTTCTAAATCGATTAGCTAGACATGAATCTACTCTTTGATGCAAAAATCTGTACAGAATTAACTGCCAGGGCTGTGATTCGGAAAACCCGGCTAACCCTACCCCCTCTCACAGCAACCACTTTAAACGATTCCTTTGCTTTTTGCCTTCGGCAAAAAAGCATGAGGATGGAAAAAATGTATTTCTCTACTTCCATTAAAACGGCGGTGCTATAATATGTGGTGTGTAGAACGGAGACCTTTTAGTTAGTATTATACCTATTGAACAGTCACTAATTGATAGAAAAGCAAAGAAGATGATGCAAAGTGGGTGAATTTGGTGGTTGGTGGGTTCTGGGTGGTAGGTAGATGACGGTGTCCGGTTAAAGGAAAACACCTGTAGCTTGTTCGGGCTTGTGGGTCTCGCTCCTACGTAAAGTAACTTAGGGGACGTTATGTTAGTGAAAAGGCATTGAGCAGAGTCCTTGGAGCGACTTTTAACAAATACTATTAAATAAATGATTTGAGGATGTTACTGAAGATGATATCAAACCAATTAAACTCCGCAACTCAACCTGCTCAGTCTGTCAACTTTGGGAATTTTTCATTATGAAGTTTGCATGCGTTTATACCGTTTAGTTTTACCTAGTCTTTGTAGAGTCATGACTAATGCAGGGTTTACACTCGCGCTTGGAATTTTAACCATTAACACTCAAAACGCTAGTTTTTCGTTAAATTCTCAGCAAGTTCTTACTTCATAGCAGTATCTTAGTCGTTTGCAATGACTAAAATTTAATAGAAGTATTTTGCTCTAAATGAAGCTGGAAATCTTAAGCGTCCACCTGAGACCAAACAAAGTGGGCGCAATTCTTGTTTGTGGGCGCAATTCTTGTTTGTATGACAGTAATGTTGAAAGTATTAAAACTAATAATATTATTTCATATGTTTTCCTATCTAATGTAAGTTTGTTGTCTCCCCAGCTACATTGACTGAAGAAGACGTGAAGGACTTTGTAGCAAGTCAGGTGAGCGAGTACAAACGGCTAGCTGAAGTTGAGTTTGTCAAGAACATTCCCAAACTGACGTCCGGGAAGATACAGCGGCGACTTCTCCGGGAGAAACACGAGAGAGATTCCCGAAACAAATAGCTAGTTCTAAAATCCCCAAAATTATGACTAAAATGTTGATAATATACTTCCCAATTATGTTACATATAATGACATTCTGTTTTATGCCAAAACTGCGAAATATATGCTGCTTGCTATGACAAGACACCCAAAAACTTAAAATGTAATTTATTTTGCTTTATTTTGAAAGCAGTGTTCATGCGTTTTGTATTAGGATAAATGTGTTGCCTAAAGTACTTTAGTTGTTAAATTTGATGATTATGTATGTGTGTCGAGTTAATTTATTAGTAGACGAGTGTAATTATACCTTTCCTGGTTTCTTCTGAGCTTGTCGTTCTATTTGCGAGAAATTTCCTTTATATAATTTCACTTAACTTTTATATTTATAATTTCAACTTGATAGCAACAAGGATACGTAAAAAAGAGTGTGAAATAGTGTTTTTCGCAAATATTACGTAAATCGAGCGGGTTTATGATTTTAGAGTTTGAAATTATTGTATCCAGTGAAAATGCTTTTGTCAACTTTATTGTTAATTTGATTAACCGGTAATTCTCTTGTTATTTGTGCATTCGCTTGCATAATAGAGTTGATGAATCCGACATTTTGTATCCAAAATTGGGACAGTACTTTTTCAGGCTCAGTAGATCATTTAAGGGGGTTTAATTCATTTGTAAATGAATGATCGAATAATTGTTCGTTAGTCATTACTACAATAATTTGAGTGTCCTGATGACGGCGTTGTAATGTAAATGTTGCACTACAGATTGGACTGCACGGAAAAATATTGATGAACTTCCGTTAAATCCTTTGTCTTTCACTCGACCAAAATTCCAAGGTTTCCGAAACCAAGTTCAACAGTGCTTTCGTTATTCTCTTGCACTGTTGAACTTGGTTTCGGAAACCTTGTTCATTCTGTTCATTCTGTTCATTCTGTTCATTCCAGGATCCGGAGCATAACAGCGTCCAATTAGGCTCTAAGATGTCAGGATTGACAGTGGACAGTAGATATTGGTCATCTGCTGCAACTTTTGTTGGTTTCTTGTGGTAGACAAGAGCAATGTAAACAGCACTTTAACTTCATTAGCCCGAAATGACGCCCCAGATTCCTAGAATGAACAAATGTCCCGAAAACGATTGATTTGGGTTTATATATCATCGGTCTAAAAAGTGTTCCTGTAAAGTTTTGAACGTCTAGAACTGTCACAATGTCCCCGTTATAAAATTGTCCCAAGTTTTCCACTGAAAATCCTGGATTTTGAAACCAAACTTGGGACAGTGATTTGGGGCACTTAGACCGTGTTCCAGCGACATCTGTTGGTTCACTATGACATCAGGAACAAATCACCAGTCTTCCTTAATTTATTATAAAAAGTTTTTAGCAAGACGTTATGAGACTCCCCAGTCCCTACTTTCTACAATCTTTGGAAGAGAGACAAATATGACGGTTCTAGGCCCTCGAACTATCCAGGGACGTTTGTCAAGTCAATCAGTTTCGGGTAATTTCGGAAACTTTCAAACATGTGTTCATTTTCGTTCATTCTGGAAATCTTGGGCGTCAATTTTGGCTAGTTAAGGTTAGGTCGTCCTCGAATTGTCCCTAACAATCAAAGTAAATCAACAGAAGTCGCCGGAAAACGGTCTCAGTGCCCTTCATCACTTTCCCTAGTTGGGTTCCGTTCTAGACGTTCCAGGCCCCAATACTTAGCAGGGACACTTGTTACATCGATACCAACCCCATTCAATCGGTTTTGGGATATTTCGTGATGTTACAGGAGGACAAACTCGAGTTCCTCAGCTACAGAACTCCAGCATCAAAGACCATTGCAGTCTGCAAAAGCATTACCATTTATGGCAGAAGTAAACAATTACACTTCATCCGACGGAACAACTCTTTAAAAAAGTTCTCTGGTTCGTAACCTAGGAGTGAACATTTCAGAAGATCTCTCCTGGTCACCACACATGAACCTTATGGTCGACTAAGGAAGTCAGATTGCTTCATGGGTCCTTGGTGTATTTAAAGACAGAACCAAACCAGTAATGATGCAACTGTACAAGTCGCTGATAAGATCAAGAGCCGGGTACTCTTGCCCTCTCTGGAACCCAACAAAGATAGCAGACATACAGGCCACTGAAAGTATTCAGAGAAATTTCACGGGGCGAATCTCTGGAATGAAGAATATGAATTGATCTACTGGTCCAGCCAGAGAGGTGGTCTGCAGATGGCGCGATGACCCTGAAGACTTCTTTTTCTAAATTACTCAATAGGTTCAACAAGTAGGTTTTCACAAAAAAGTTCAATCCCTTCATTCTGGGAGTATGGGGTATAGTATTGGCTTGTCTTATGTAATATGCCATTCATATACCAAGTACCTATCATATTCAATAAAAGAAAGTCGCTGTCCCAATTTTTGGATACATTTCCCGTATACTAACGACAAACGACATTCGTGTAACGACATTGAGTAAACTTCGCGCAATGGAAGTTGAACTTCTAGCGCGCAGCACATGTGCCGTGCGCTCAAGCATCGCGCCGGTCGTTCTTCGGAAACAAGCTTAACCGTTGACCTTAAAAGGAAGATGCGCGTCTAGAATTTCATCGAACTCGCCAGCCAGTATGCTCGCGACAGAAGGTTATCAACCTGCAAGCTTGATCAGTGGTCAAAGATCGTCATTTCCGTGGTGTTGGAGCAGTATGGTTGTACGGCAGTGCGCACCCTCCAGACATTTTATTCTTTATTCGCTTTACTTCAAATGAACAACAGTATGGTGTATCCAGCTTTAAGTTCGTCATCATAAACCGTCCAACACTGCCTTTGTACTGGTTAAGACTAATGCATGATGCACGTACAACATATAAGCTGTGCAGTTAACTTCATTGTTCATACTATAAACGTGTATTTCCGCTTGACAACACTTCTAAGTCTACAGTACTACATTGTTTGTACTGTCATGATAACATCCCTAACTGGTGGCCTGTTCCATGCGCATATCATACGTCAGCTTCCGAGCGATACGGAGCAAAACTTGGATTTGATAATGATACAAAAGTTTTCAGATTAAGTCCGTGTCTCAAAAATGTCAGAGTAGTTTTTGCCTTCAACAGCAGCTGCCTTCTTTCCAGTGAAACTTCCATTATGCCCACCGTTACCACCCGAACAACTATTACGAGATTATATCCGTTTACCGTTCTAAGTCTAACGAAACGATAGATAGTTCAGCTTTATAACCGCAACTAGACAAGGAAAACAACGAACCTTGCTCCTCCGACCCCTGTACTCGTAGACAACACGGTCCACTCTGCACCGAGCATTCGTCGAAGCGGAAAGCATCGTGAGGAATAATAACAAATAAATCAATCGATCACTATCCCTCACTTTTTAATAATTTCTCTGCTTATACACAAATAATTTGAGTAAATGAATATGAACTTGTCGGTTTGAAATGTGAAATGTTTGATGAAAAGTTTCCTAAGTTTCCAAAGTCTACAAAAAAATTAACAAAACAACAAAGGTACTAAATTTATAAAGGATGAGACTGAATAACTTAATTTTAAAAGGATGAGACTTAATAACTACTCGCTGCTATCGAGATTATAATTATATCCGTCTCGGTCTACCGTTTTAACAAAAAGTTCAGCTTTGAGGTGCGGGAGTCGGGTATCACTGCGACAAGATTTATCTATTTCGCTATTAATTTCACTATCTATAACTTTTTACTTTCACTGTAACACGATCACGTGAAATATAGTTTAATTTGTAGGTTAATAACCTACTGTCGCGGCCAACACGCGCTTTGACACATTTCTGGCCTTGCGATCATGAATTTCGCACAATTTTAGACGCACATCGCCCGTTAAGCCGCATATATTCTGGGTTCAAAATCAGAGAATAAAACCGGCGGGCTTAGTCCGTCTTAGATCCGATCAGATCCGCCGCGGATTCCGCCAGAACTTTCCTTTCGGTGGACTCTGGCGGATATGGGATCCGCCTGAGTCCGCCGAATCCGATCGGATCCGCCATCAACTCGCGGACAGTCCGTCAAAATTTTGTCGGCCGATGAGACTTAAAGCTCAGTTCTGCGAGTTGGCGGAATAATTCCCGCTCGGACTTGTTCCGCCGAAAAAAGTTGGCGGAACTAATACTATTCCGTCGCGGAATAAGTCCAAGCAATAAAAATTTGCTGATTCAGCCGCGGACTTAGTCCGCCATTGGTGGATTGGGGTTAGGGTTCCGCGGCAGAAAGGGGTTAGGGTTAGGGTTGTGGTTCGGGTTAACCTAACCACAACCCAAATCTTACCCCTAATCCTTACCCTTTAACCCTAGGGTTGAAGCTCCGCGGCGGAAAGTTAGTTCCGCCAAGTTCCGACGCGGGCAAAGTTCCGCCGCGGACTATATTCCGCGGCAGACTCTTTCCACAAATTTATCTTGGCGGAACAGTTCCGCGGCGGATAAGTTCCGCCAATTTTTGTTGTTGCTATTCCGCGCCGCGGAACAAGTCCGCCAACTTGTACAGCAGCGTGCACCCTCCCGTCATTTTATTCTCGGAGAATGAGGGTCGGACAAAGTCAGACAACCACCAACTCGCGGAACATAGCTTTAAGTCTATCGAGTTAATTGCGGATACGATCGGATCCGCGGTGGATCCGATTGGACTCGGTGGATCCGCCAAAGTCCGCGGAAAGGAACGTTCTTGCAGATCCGCCGCGGGTTTTATTCCCCAAAATCAAAATTCAGGCAACAGGGGAGGAATCACTAGCAGTAGCTACATTTACTTATAGCTGCATTTACTAACTTTCTGACAATTCTCGACATGTCCACGGTTTGAACAAGTGTTGAAGTATGGCAGTTTCTATTTTAGTTTCTATTTTATTATCATTTCTAAATAACACGAACTAGGAACTAGAAGCAGCTTGACAGGGAGTCTTCATATATCTCTGTACAGTATGTAATTCTACACCGTGTAACCAGGACATCTCTCATTTCACGGTCTAGTTCTGCTGTTTCTTTCCTGTTTTCAGTTCTTTCTTTGTATAACTGCAGTGCAAAATATACTTGAACTTCAGTAGGGGAGAAGTTTACACCAGCGATCATCTTGCATTAATTTTTTACTTATCCACTTATATTTGCATCATTCTTTTAGTTTAAGGCTTTAGCATTTGTCAGATTTTATTTTGGATTATTATTTAAACGCTTAGCTAGGTGTTAGAATAATGAAAGGTTGTTGTAATTATCGATCATGTAAATACTGTACAATATGTAGACATTATGTTGTACGTGTGAGGAACGTCTATTTCGTTTAATTGTTATTTCATTGCTATTAGAAACCCATAAATCTCCGGCAGTTTATCCGCCGGACAATCGTTTGCCAAAAGTTTAATTTTCCGCTGGCGAACGATGGTCTTGCGAACACATTCGCCAGTTTGTGGCGAACTTTGGGCTGATTCGGCCGGAGTCCAGAGAGGGTCCGCCTAGTAAGTTTAATTGTATTGGATTCTTCTTGTGTGTCTGCCGGAGTGTTATACAATATACAATGGTATACAATATTGATATACAGATTACAGCTATATACAATAATATACAGCTATACAATGATATCTATACGGTTATACAATAATAAGCAGCTATACAATATTATACGGCTATACAATATTATACAACTATACAATAATATACAGCTATACAATGATATCTATACGGCTATACAATAATAAGCAGCTATATACAATATTATACGGCTATACAATATTATACAACTATACAATAATATACTGCTGTACAATGATTGTATACAGCTATGTAAGGCTTGTACTCTCTGAGTCACCCTGTCGTATTTGTTTTTCTTGACTGAGAGTGAGACGTTTTGCAATGTCTGTAGGGGCGCCCGAATTTTACTTTTAAGGGGTGCCCCCATTTTAGGGGTGCCCCCATTTTAGGGGTGCCCCCATTTTAGGGGTGCCCCCATTTTAGTGTTAAAGTTGATTTATCTTGTCTAAAATTACACAAAGCTACTTATTAGACGTTCCACCAAAGTGCATGCAAGTCTTCGTATCTAACGAAATATGGTTAAGAGCTATTGTGTACATTGAAGACGCTCTTTCATACAAGTCCTTATGCCATAAGTAAGTTATGCGTTATTGTGATAAATCAATCTACAATGAAAAATTAAACTTGAGGCGTAAATTTAAAACTTTTTAAGAAAAAGCGTACAATATTTTCAGCATTTTCCTCTGTTTAACAATGTCTCTCTCTCAGTACAGACTACAGATCCTCTGTTTAACAATGTCTCTCCCTCAGGACAGACCCACTGTCCCTGCGTATACACAGATTTGTAGGTGGAAGTTTTTATCGAATTCTCTACGGTATTGTTGTCGCCATTTTTCTTCTCTTAGCCTTTGTAGAGCGACCTTCCTCTATCAGTAAAAATTCAGGTTTTGTTAATTATTTGTACCTTCCTCTATCAGTAAAAGTTCAGGTTTTGTTCCTCTATCAGTAAAAGTTCAGGTTTTGTTTAATTATTCGTACGTTTTTGAGATTTCTCGGCCATTAAATTTATAGGAACTTTTTTCCAATTCCTTTTTTAGAATCTTTTGTGTTTAACTAATTTATTGATTTCAATAATATTTTTCTAAACCTATCTATAATAATATTTCTATTATTTCAGATTTTACAGTCGGTACGGACGAGAGATATGAGTTGCCGTTTGGAGTGACGCACTCTGTAGAGCTCCTGTGTATTCTCCTCTTCACTGCAGACTTTATAGCACGATGTCGCATTTCTGACAAGTTAGTATCTCATCACACAACAATGGCTAAAGATTCAAAGTAATATTGATTTCAGGGAACTCTTTATGTCCAAACTTTTAACTTTATTTAATGAGCATTCTAGTGATCACAATCCCTTTGGAAAGTTGATAAACAGGGTAAATTTGACCTCCAATATCACCTCAGACCCCCTTGGAAATGCAAATGGCTGTTTGCCTACGGCATCGTCAACTTTCTTTACTTCATTTTCTTTGGAGTATTTATAGGTTTGTTATGCAATCTCTTAACAGTATTTGATTCTGTGAAGTTTCATTTTCAGATGACATGTTTCCGTAATTTCGTTAACTTTAAATTGTTACCAATAAGCACATTGCTTGACGTCAGGTTTGAGAATGAGTCAACTGCGAGTGTACCGGGTACTCAGACCGTTCTACATGATCCAGAACAGTTCTATCATGAAGAAGATGCTGAATGCTGTGAGGAGAAGTCTACCTGAGGTGCTGGGTGTGTTGGTCGTCCTGTCTCTCAATGTCGTCATATTCGGTCTCAGCGGGCACATCCTCTTTTCAGATACCATTAAAGTTAGCTACAGTCTTTTCCCTGCAAATAAGTTAACATCTTGGTTGGCATTTTAACTATTGAGACTTAAATGGTTTGACCTAATTTCTGACAAAGATTGTTCAGTATTATGATTGTTCAGTATTACGATTGTTTCCATTCCAGATCGAAGGTGGCACATATTTCGAGACGATAGAAGAAAGTATGTGGAACTTTCTAGTCCTCACAACCACAGCAAATAACCCTGATGTCATGATACCGGCCTATCAAGAAAACAGACTTTACTTCATCATCTTTATTGCCTACATATGGCTCGGTAGATTCTTCTTTTTATTAATCTCCACCATATCTTATTTCTCAACTTTTACTACTGAAGTGTTAACATGAACATACGTGAGAAAACAGAGTCAGAATACCGAATATGTAAATTCTTTACTCCTTTAGGAACGTACGGTCTTATGAACTTGCTGCTGGCGGTAATCTACAATCAGTTCCGGCAACATTTCAAAGTCTCAGTCAAAGATCTCGTCAAGCGACGGAATGTGGCTCTGAGAGCCGCTTTTGAAGTGCTCACAAACCCTCAAATAGGAAGAAATAGTTAGTTTTAAATAATCAAGTATTTGAAATTCATCAGTCGATTCCGACAGTAACGGAACTTGTACATTGTTGTACAACGTCTGATTTAGGCCCAGATTCAACTGTTTGCTAAACTTTGGCAGAAACAACATTTCTGCAGGAAGTTCCTCTCACGAGAAAAGTTTATCCGACCGGGAAGTTCTCTCTGATTCGGACGATAATTTGATTATTGACGATAGAGAGTTGAGTGAGGAAGCGACACAGCCAAGTAACAGTTGTATAGAGATATCTGCAGTCATCAGTATTCTGGACTACATCAGGTAGTGTACCAAACATCCCATCCCGCTAGCGCGGGATGGTCTGTTATTTAAGCCTCTTCGCGTGTCGTGTTTATGTTATTATGATCTTTTCCAGGATGCGAAGGCAGTACAAAAAGTTCTTGTACAAGAAACTTGATGACAACCGGAGGATACAAACTGATCATTTAGACAAACAAGACTTTGTAAAACTTTTCCTTGGTAAGATTATGGAGCGTTTTTCTTCACTTTTAGGTGATCTCCCACATTTGTTGTCTAATTGCTGCTAATTTCCTCAAAACCGGACAGATATCGAGACAGACTGTGCCGCACAAGCACAACAAGAGAGAAGGCGAGGCACTTTAGAAATACCTTTCATTAAGTGGATAGTCACTCACCCCTGTTTTGAGGTTTATTCCTTTAATTTTCTTTTTATTCTACCGATCAGGTCATTTCTATTGTTTTGCATTTGATTTTAAGAATGAATTTTCGATATGACATTTTCCATTTGTTTCCCAATCGTACATTACATTACATTACATTACATCGTACATTACATTTACATTCAATCCCATTTTGACGAGATTATATCCGTCTACCGTTCTGCGAGAGTCGGGTATCGGTATCACCGCGACAAATCCCATTGCTCCGTATAATCAAAAATTGACCAAAACCCAAAACTTGGGTGTGTGACCGCTTTTTAAAGACCCTCGATTAAATCAAAATGATCGCTATCAAAAGAATCGCAGCTAAATAAACAACGTTATCTAAAAGCGTAAAAAAGGTGGGATATCGAAAGTTCTGACCGCTATTTCTTAACTCGAAAACGGTCGCTTGCTTTGGCCATTTGTCATATATATATAAACACTTGTCATGATTAAAAACAGGTTTATTTCAGTTGGTAGGGACGGTTCTTGCATTTGTTAACACCGTGGCTCTATTAGTGGTTCTCTCGAACAAGGCAGATAAGAGAGGGGTTCACAAGGGCAATGAGTTTGTAGGAATAATGAACATTATTGTTACAATATACTTCGTTATTGAACAAGTGAGTAGAAATAATGAACATTATTGTTACAATATACTTCGTTATTGAACAAGTGAGTAGAAATAATGAACATTATTGTTACAATATACTTCGTTATTGAACAAGTGAGTAGAAATAATGAACATAATTGTTAAAATATACTTCGTTATTGAAAAAGTGAGTAGAAATAATGAACATTATTGTTACAATATACTTCGTTATTTAACAATACATTTAATGTGTAGAATGTAGATCCTGTTTAATGTGTAGAATGTAGATCCTGTTTAATGTGTAGAATGTAGATCCTGTTTAATGTGTAGAATGTAGATCCTGTTTAATGTGTAGAATG
>JH153026.1:0-10802 GCA_000226015.1 Mnemiopsis leidyi
GACAAGGAGAACATTGTTGTGTGGGAGACAAGGAGAACATTGTTGTGTGGGAGACAAGGAGAACATTGTAGTGTGGGAGACAAGGAGAACATTGTTGTGTGGGAGACAAGGAGAACATTGTTGTGTGGGAGACAAGGAGAACATTGTTGTGTGGGAGACAAGGAGAACATTGTTGTGTGGGAGACAAGGAGAACATTGTTGTGTGGGAGACAAGGAGAACATTGTTGTGTGGGAGACAAGGAGAACATTGTTGTGTGGGAGACAAGGAGAACATTGTTGTGTGGGAGACAAGGAGACTTACCTCTAGTTGATTATCACGGAGGTCCAGCAGAGTAAGAGAGTTTAGTCCAGCTATAGCTGGTGTTATAGTGCTGAAAGGGAAGTAAGTTTAACTGTTGAAATTGTTGAAATTATTTCTTTTTTAGATTTTCTTGAACAAGTTAGTTTAATTGTTGAAATTATTTCTTTTTTAAATTTCCTTAAACAAGTAAGTTTAATTGTTGAAATTATTTCTTTTCGTTTGGAATTTTTGGAATTTTTTTGTTAATTTTTTTTGAAATTATTTCTTTTTTAAAATTTTCTTAAACAAGTAAGTTTAATTGTTGAAATTATTTCTTTTTTAAATTTTCTTAAACAAGTAAGTTTAATTGTTGAAATTATTTATCTTTTAAATTTTCTAAAACAAGTCAGTTTAATTGTTGAAATTATTTATTTTTTTGATTTTCTTAAACAAGTCAGTTTAATTGTTAAAATAATTATTATTTTTATTTTTTAAAACAAGTAGGCTCAATTGTTTGGAATTTTTTGGAATTGTTGAAATTATTTTGTTTATTTTCTCATATTTATTCATTTGTCTCATATAATATAGAACTGAAATTTAACAAAAAAAGGATAACCTCTAAACTGAGCCCCGATAAACCAAGTAACTCACGTGATCTTGTTGCTACAAAGATAAAGTTTGGCGATAGGTTCAGTTTCCCACCACTTCAGATCGTCATCAGCTCCGACAAGATTTTGTAGAAGTTCGGGGTCGTTCAGTTTGTACACGTCATCAGGGATAACTGTCATTTCTCTGTTTTGTAGGTTCAGTGTTCCTGTAGGGAGAGAGTTGTCAAGATATTGTACGTCACAGACAATAGCATGCTCTAGAGTTTCTCCTACACGGAAATTCAGAGTGTAACTGTGTCACTGTTAGTGTATGTAACTGTGTGGGAATTGTGTTGGTTTGCTAAATTAGATCTTACGTGTTGCATGACTAACAAAGTTAAATATGTACTTCTTACTTAGTAAAACGTTCGTAATGTTAATCCAGTAACTATTAGTAACATTACTTTAGTAACATTACTTTAAAGTAAACTTTAAAGTTTACTTTAAAGTTTACTTTAAGGTTTACTTTAAAGTTTACTTTAAAGTAAACTTTAAAGTTTACTTTAAAGTTTACTTTAAAGTTTAATTTAAAGTTTACTTCTTGTTCTCTACGACTGAAGCAGTGTAACTTTAAACGTTGACATGTTCAGTAATTACAGTTCAAACATCCAGTGTAAAATGACGTATATCTTGGTAGAGGGTTCAATGAGGGTAAAAGTAATGTAACTCTCATGATATCGCTGTGTTCCCCGTATTTATAGAGTACGTGTATAAGTATATACCAGAAAGCAGAGAAGGGGACGATAATTTAATACTGATATCAAGATATCAGATATGTGAATTGTGAAGTGAAGGTGAAATTTAAGAAACAAGATAAAACTAGACAATTCAGTAAGAGGGGAGGTAGGTACGAAAAGTTTTGTCACGAGTAACAAAATTGCAGAACAGTTAAGACAATAGTGAACACGTTCGAATACCACGTGATATAGCAATATGGTTGGGTCAGGTTTGCTCTTCTGCTTTAGTGAGTACGTTAGCAGGTTTCATAGTAATCAGTATTTAATACTGATTAGCATTACACTTCGCAGTAGAGAGTCAGAGTGTCATGAAAGGTAGAGTCGGTAGACACCAGTCAAATTTATTCAAGACTATTTTAACTGATTTAAGTGACAGAAATATAATACTTGTGAATACAGACGATTTGTATGATTTAAGAAATTTTGCTTTAGATAGGAGACAATGGAGAGAACTTAGCAAGATTTAAGTGGTATTTTCTTTCTCTTGGTGACTTATCAGATCATCAAGATGTTCTTTATGTTCTATTTTTGATTTGAATAAAGTTATATAATAATAATAATAATTTAATAAGAGCTTTATAGGTGACGTCTCAAAGCTAGGATTGTAAAAGAAAGCAGCCAAGCTAGAACATGTATAAAACTAACGAAAATAGGTACTCAATACACGGGAAAAGGGTCAAACGCCGACCACTACTCTAGAGCCATTCAACGCCGTTTATCACCGCTCTTATCAAATATCAACTTTAAGTTGGTCCATAAACGGCATTAAGCGGTCCGTAACCGGCTCAAGAGCGGTGATAAACGGTGTTGAACGGCTCTAGAGCAGTGGTCGGCGTTTGACCCCTAGGCCTCAATACACAACCATCCTTTGGGCTACTCGTTCAACTGCACACGATTGAATGTAACTCAAAATAACATCAGTCAAAAGTTTACCTAAAACTACCGTTAATTACTTACCCTTCCTCTCTGCATCCATCCCACTACAAACAGTAACTGCGTCCCGGTACGACAAGTTCTTGTTGGAAGTCAACTCAGCAACAATGTTCTCGTCTCTAATACCCACAACTATCTGATCTCTCAGTCTCTCCTCCAGACTCTTACCGAAACTGCAATGCTTCGCCAACTCTAACAAATCCAGGTGAAACTTGGAGAAACTCTCATTAGGACCGCGAAGTCGCGAACAGAATTCAAATCTGCCCTTTATTGGGTTACTATTCCCATCGAAATGTTGCACTGCTAGATCTTTCAGCTCCTCGTAACTCAACTCTTTAACAGATGCAGGGGCTGCCAGACTTTTCAGAACCTCAAAACATTTAGCACCACAGTTGGACAACAAGACAGCCCTTCTCTTTGACCTGAGTCTCTCAAGTTTAGCATTGTAATCAGGGTCGGAGGGAAACACCGAGCTGAGATCTAGATCTACCGACTCGAAGTGGAACTCTAACCGTTCAGCGTAGTCGGAGAAAGTTCCAGCAGCTTCAGGATCAAATGGTTCAAGTGTGGTGGAGTCCATTGTGAAACGGAACAAGTAACGACAATGAACAAATACAATACGCTGTAGTACAGGCTTTACTTAACATGACTTAGCGCTGCTTGCAGGAAAAGAACATAATTGAATGTGCTCATAACGTTGTATATACGCTGCCCAATCAGTAAATTTACTTCAAAAATTTGATTTACAACAATTACCACATGTTGGCGAGGCTAACAACAGAAATTGATGACGTCATCAATACGTCACTAACCTTTCTCCGGGATAAGCAGGTCACTCTGGAAGGGTTCAGAAGAGTTGGTGAGGTTCAGAACAGACTCAAACACGTCCTCAAAACCTCCCTGTCCCTCCATATCGCCTTCAGGGACTGACATCATGGTGTCGAGTCTACTGTTCTGCAAACTCTTGTTCAACTCCGCGAACTGCGAGGTCATTGTCTCCCGCAGGACATCTATCGACTTGACTCTCTCGTTAGCGTCCTTCAGTTTAAACTCCAGGTCAATAACTATGTCCTTCAAGCGGAGGTTCTCCTCGAAGAGACGCTGATTGTCGCTGACTTTCTGGGAAAGTCCCATCACACACTGAGATAAAGTGAAGATCTGATTAGATAGAGTCTCCATGGTAACGGGTTGTCCCGAGGCAGTAGGAAGAGGAATGTGTGGAGGTATTTGGGAGTACATACCAGGCTGGAACATGAAGTGTCCGCCGCCGAAAGAGGGGCTGGTCAGCACGCTCCCCGAGATGGCAGCTGACGGAGCCAGGGTTGTGCTGGGGTTCATGGAGGCAGAGCTGGTAGAACCGCGCGGGCTACTGGCGGCCACCGGCGGAGCAGCAGGCTGAGGAAACGTAGGGGTTTTGGGAGTAGTGGGAGTAGTGGGCTGCTCTAGTCCGTCCGCCATTAGAGTAGTTGTACTCACGTGGTGTTGCTAGGGAGCAGGGAGTTGTCGTCTTGGAGTCACGTGACGACAGGAGGAACTACACGAGGTAGAACGGAGATAGAGAGGAGGATTAGAGGAGTACTGGAGTACCGGTTACTGGCTAGGAACTGGCTAGGGGAGGTATAGTTAGACTACGAGAACTGTAGGTAGTACCCACACAGCTTACTTATCAGACTACATGAGTTAATGTGTTTAGTTTCCGCGATATTACATTACCAGCTGGATTATGCAGTGTTTTGTTGACAGGTCGCATATTATAGCGGGGACAAAGCGTAACAAATAGTTCAACTAAACGTATAAACATGGCGTCCATTTACAACACTAAACTAGCAATCTGAATACCTACAATAGTTTACTAGAACGGTATTCTGTGTACAGGGAAATATACAGTCCTCCAATAGGAGATCAGGCTAAAGATTAAATAAGGTACACTAAACGCACTATAACAAAAGCAGGCTTACAAGCAAAACAGAGTGGGAGAGAGAGAGGGGGAAGTAGAGAAGAGAGCGTTATAGCAACTATACAACAACTACAGCAGTAGTCGTTAAATAACTCTCTAACCAACTAAACCTCGCTAAATATACTACGCACTACGCACTACGCACTACCCACTACATACGCTAATGTTGGGAAAATGACCGCTCAAGCAGAGAGAACGGACCAAACTTGCCGGAAACTAACAAGCTGCTCTAAAGTAGACTATCGTCCAGATAACTGAGCAAATAGGAAACGGGCGGTACGTTTTGAAGAGAGCGCGGATTGAGCAGACTGAATTTGAGGGTGAGTAGAAAGACAATAGCATATTATTACAAGAATCGGTATAGAAGAGGGAGGAATAACACAACAAGACATAGCTGTACAGCACAAAACACAGAGGGAAGGTGGCACATCAGATTACATGTATCAAGTTGGCTAATAATGTAATCATTAAATGCTCGCTATTGAATCACGTGATTGCTGAGCGGAGCTCTCATTGGTCAGGAAATAAAATCCGATGGAAGGATCTTTCCGTACAGTTAGTGAAATGGGGGACAGTCCGACAGTAGTCGGAGAAACAGAAAACAGGACAAAAAAAGAGTAGAAGTTTATGTTACGGAGAAACAGAAAACAGGAAAAAATAGAATAGAAGTTTATGGTTAGGAGGAACAGAAAACAGGACAAAAGTAGAGTAGAAGTTTATGGTTAGGAGGAACAGAAAACAGGACAAAAGTAGAGTAGAATTTTATTGTTAGGAGAAACAAAAACAGAAAAAATAAGAGTAGAAGTTTAGGTTAGGAGAAACAGAAAACAGGACAAAATAGAATAGAAGTTTATGGTTAGGAGGAACAGAAAACAGGACAAAATTAGAGCAGAAGTTTATGGTTAGGAGAAACAGAAAACAGGCCAAAATAGAGTAGAAGTTTATGGTTAGGAGAAACAGAAAACAGGACAAAAATAGAGTAGAATTTTATGGTTAGGAGAAACAGAAAACAGAAAAAATAAGAGTAGAAGTTTAGGTTAGGAGAAACAGAAAACAGGATAAAAAAGAGTACTAGAAGTTTGTGGTTAGGAAAAACATAGTATTTTGACTTGGCAATGATGAAAGGAGCACCTAGATGATTGATTATTTACGTAACTCTGCCCGACCCTACCTTACTGTTGTATTAGCTCATTAGGGAAATTTACTTTCTTGATCGACTACGATATGTCCTTAAACACACACACACACACACACACACACACACACACACACATACGTATTATGTATCCATGGCACACTGTTTCTATGCGCACTCAAGGTTAAAAACAGAGCTAAACTGTAAAGTTAAAACTTTTACACAACTCAGTGAGATATCGGCACTATCCAATAAAGGCAATATTAGATGACAAGCAATGAGGACATTCTATGAGATATAGAGCTTATTTTAGAGTGCACCATAATTTCAATTGTAGAAGCAAATTGAGGATAACGAAACAAACCAGCGGACAAATTGAGAAATTAAAATGACAAAATTGCAGGTGACTGTCAAGCTGCTGCCAACAAACTGCAACATGTTTAATTTATTAATGTTGTCCGGAATATTGCACATGATAACACGCGTTTCTAAACCTACGTGTTGTATAGCATGATAGGTGCAGTGTGTATTACAACTGTGTCTACAAGACATCTAGAAAACTATGTATTTATATTTAAGATCAGGCGGCAAACAAGTTGTGATATATTTCAATTAGGAGGTAAAAGAACCATATTGCTTATCAAATCGTAATTATTCAAAATTGATGAAGCCTCACAAACGACGGAGAGGCTCCTAAGTGTGCGAAATCTCGCTACGACTAAATTCACACCTTATTTCTTGACCAATCACACAAATGGCAATTCTAACACCGCAAATAGAGCGAACAGCGACTACAACAGTACATTACAAGACATAAGACAGAATATATGATAGAGACACACAGTACATGCGATACATAGTACACAGGAGAATGACGGTACTCGGCCGTACTGCACTTGTAGGTCTACCAGCTGACAGCTCAAATACACTAGCTCACTCAACAGTGTTAGAGCAGTAAGATCAAAGTTTTGATATTATCAAACAGACTTTCCACCAGAACAGGTTTTGATATTATCAAACAGACTTTCCACCAGAACAGGTTTTGATATTATCAAACAGACTTTCCACCAGAACAGGTTTTGATATTATCAAACAGACTTTCCACCAGAACAGTCATGAACTGAGCAAGACAGTGGGATGTGCTTTATTAACATGTGTTCAATTAAGTAGTTGAATATGCTATGTTCGGACCACTTTGGGCACTCCCTGATAATAAGAGATTCTATCAACGCTACAGTAGACAGAACACAAATATAGAAGGAGCAGTGTGTGGGAGTTGCAAGTGGTGAGTGATGAGTGGTATCTTTATGTCTTCACTTAACATGAAAGTGAAACATCTATGCAAAACTTTCCAATAAGCAATGACTATTGGATATTGAGTTAGGATCAGTTGGATCAGTTAGGATCAGATGGTCCACTTTCCCGGCTAAACCTTTTGTAACTTTCCAGTTATAATATAAAATAAGCCTAAGATCCTTAGCCTAAGATAAAAACTTGTAGTGTTTAAAAACAAAAAGTTAAACCTAGGAATACCAAGTAACTATTAACACGTGTATCAAATTGATCTCCTTGTTTTCAAGCAGAAAAAATAAGTTAGAAACTTACCACTTTTAAGGGCATTTAGGAGAAGTTTCTTTGACACATTGTTGCCTGACTCTGCGGCTGCTTTGGCTTTGTTGTGATGACCGAAGGGACGACCACGACCTCTTATCCCTCCCCTTCGTGACATCAATCCTACCATGGAAGGTTAGAAGTAAGACCTCAATCAAATCAGTTTGTTTATGTTATCAAGAGAGCGATATCTGGAATGCAGTTTTGCAAATTTACATAAAACGAGATTTTATGGGCCACCATAATGTTGCTTTCTAATATTGTGGTTTCAAGTGGGGAGGGGGCCTTTTTAATATTCCTTTAATATAATATTCTTTAATATAATATATAATTCTAATATTATCACATGAAAAATATATATTGGTCAGCACTGTTTTTACTGTGTTATGACTCCTTAAGATTCAAAGCATCTAAGCAGGTGGTTATTATTTGTTTACGTTGTTCAAGTGCAAATATACAGGAATTGCCAAAAACTCTGAGTAATGAGTATTTTAAAAGCAGAAAGCCAGTAATGAAAATTTTTGTATTAACGTTTTTCCCCCCGTAATAGAGCAAAACCCCCTCCTTCCCCTTGTTATGAGAAAAATGTTGCTGAGGTTTTGTTCAAAAGTGTTTTTTAAATTGGAATCTGATGGTTCAAACTCGATAAGTCAATATGTAAATTTTCGAATGCAGCCAAATTCAAGCTCATTTTTCGAACAGAGGTATTCTTGGATCACAAGTTCTTCTAACCCTGAAAAGAGCTATAACATAAAAAATTGTTCACACTATGAACCTAGCCTCCCTTTACAAGCATGACAGATCAGACAGCTTTAAGACAGGTTTAAAGTCAATTATAAATCAGTTTTCACTGACTGTAATAATTTCATGCTTGCTCCTTTATAAAAGTCGATGACCATTTATTCTTGGGACACTCATGTCTTAAATTGGTTGCCATCATAACACTGATTATGATGGCAGACAAATCAGACCCAAGGTCGCTGTGGAGTGCTTGTAGGGATAGCCAGTCCATATCCTCGGTGGCACCCCTAAAATGAGAGCTACTGGGTGGGTCTCTTAAAATGATAGAGAAATCCACACGTGATGCTGTCACATGCTAACCCTACGACTTACGAGGGACCCGGCTACGGGGTTAAAACTGTCCTGGATTACAGGTAGGTTGATAACCTACTGTCACGGCCATCACGCACTCTCACACATTTCTGGCCTGACGAAGAAATTCTAGATGCGCATCGCCTGTTAGATTTCACGTGAACACATGAAGCAGCGGCGTCACGATGCCCTGGTAGTGCGACTAGCAAAATCGTGGACAAGGTTAACTTCACTATTTATTTGGATTTTTCGGCTATATTTTTTCCCAGCATGGCATTACACCAGGGGCCCCACTTGGTGCACCTTTTTACCGGCAAGGGGCGCCTCTTGACTTGACTTACAACGTTTTGCCACTGGTCCGACGTTGTGACCTTGCAAGTCTGGAGTAACTCCTTGTTGTGGTTTAAGTGCAAATTCAAATAGATCATTACCAGGCAAATAGATCATAATGGGGAATAACATTTATAACATAGCATTATGACAGCTTCATCATAATATGACGAAATTTAATCATTTCACTTGTGTCTTAATAACTCTCATGTCAGTGATATTATTTACCGCGTGATGCTATTATACCGGTTGAGTAAAACGTGGTATTTGCACATTTTTGTCGTATTACATCACCTTTTTTCGTATTGCATCACACTTTTTCCCATATTACATCACCCTTTTCCCTATTACATCACACTTATAGCCGTATTACATCACCCTTTTCGTATTACTTCACACTTTGAGCCGTATTACATCACCCTTTTTCGTATTACATCACACTTTTGGCTGTATTACCTCACACTTTTGCTATTATTTTCACAGTTGTGTCGTATTACTTCACACTTTTTGCTATTATTTTCACAGTTAGTGGTGTTAGTTTCATTCATTTTTTGCACATGATATCGTCATCTTGTCTTGAAATTAAAAAAATAAAGTTTTATTTTCCACTCGTGTGCATTAAATTACCGAAACCACGATATCAATGCATTGAAACAAAGATTGACACATAATTGAACGCACAGCTGCTATGTCGGATTTCCCTAAGTTCATGACGGATCAAAAAACGATTACCAAAATAAAATTGTTGCGAGGGGCAGTGGCGTAACGTAGTAGGTCTAGCCAATATGGTGCCCCTCGGCAATGAAAATGCGCCCCTAATTGGCGCCCCTGGTATAAGGGCTTACTTGAAGCAATTTGTGAAAAAATGGCCGAAAAATCTAAATAAATAGTGAAGTTATTTAACCTAACACGCGATTTTGCTAGTCGCGCAGTTAATCTTGCAAAATTGTCCCATATTTATTATGACGATTTGGCGCCCCCTGATGACGGCGCCCCCCGGCGTAGCCGGGGTGGCTGGGGCATCGTTACGCCGCTGGCGAGGGGTAGAGAACTGGGCACACAGCCAACTCTCAGGCAACCTGAAAACATGTAACATGTCATGGGCCAGTTTATGCACAGAAATGATACCACATGTACACCACATGACAAGCCAGTAGCAACAGAAGTCACACGCCGGCACAGCGCCAACATCAGTGAAACGGCACTGAGAGTGGAACTACCGACACCACTAGACCGTTCCAACGCCTCCTCCAAATAAGTGATTGTGATACAAGTGATACAAGTGATACAAGTGATACAAATTTATAAAACTTAAATTACAAGCGTACTTGTTAAGTTAATGACCATAAACGTTTATCAAATCATTGTTTTTTGTTTTTTTCAAGTGATAAATACTTAAAAAATGGGTTGGTTTCAGACATTAAGAGAGAGTCCCATTTTAACTCTCTGTCGGTCAACTTTGAGGGTCACCCCATCAGATCCCCTCATTTAACCTGCTCGAGGTCCAACCTGCAGACCCCGGGGCCTGACACAGCCCCGGGTAACGAACAGTTGACGCATCAATTTTGGTCACTCACAATTCACATACACCCACTCAAGTCACCACCTTGTGTGTTTACTAAAAACTTTAGATCTCCAGGAACAAAAAATTCCGTTACTTACCAACAGCTCATCAAGACGAGAGAACTATACGACACATTTCAAATGTACTCAACAATAGAAGGATCTGGACATACGGCCAAATGAGACACTATCTCTTACAAAAAGGCTATTTCCTTACTCAATTCCCTCCAGAACAAACCTTTCCGACCTTTCCTACAATCAGACATGAATAGAATATCAACAGCAATCCTTATAACAAGCTAAGTACTTTAGTAATACAAGCTATCCTCATTTAACCCTTATCTTGAAACTATTTACATATTACATTCGCATTTTTCAAGTAACCATTATATACTTACATGCTCTTACCTTCCCTATCTCTCAGAGAACACGACAAAATCTCTGTCAACTACCGGAACTAAGTGAAATCACGAAATCTTGGTCGCCACTATCCTCAACTCACGAGCAGACCTTCCTC